>JAPWDM010000061.1:0-310000 GCA_035578155.1 Brachynemurus nebulosus | reverse complement strand
TCAATACTGCGTGTGTTGAAATGCAAACAAAAGTTTGTCATACGTAGTAGTGTCTCACAAGCACCCGATAATATTTGAAATTAAAATTGTAACTGTTTCTCGAATCAGAGAGAGTACTAATACACATAGGTGATTGAATGGCTGTCCGGCTCGGCCGCTTACCGAGCATGAGATCGTTGGTGTAGAGGTCAGCACACCTGGTTAGTTACCAGTAAATCCTGGGTTCGATTCCCGGCCCACCCGGATAATTTTTTCAATCACTTTGTGATGTTTAATTTACATGTGGTTTTTGGTCATACTATACCAAAGAAATCGAGTGCTTAAAGTTTCAGTTTAGCTGAACGATTAGTGAACATATCAATACTGCGTGTGTTGAAATGCAAACAAAAGTTTGCCATACGTAGTAGTGTCTCACAAGCACTCGATAATATTTGAAATTAAAATTGTAACTGTTTCTCGAATCAGAGTACTAATTCACATAGGTGATTGAATGGGTGTCCGGCTCGGCCGCTTACCGAGCATGGGATCGTTGGTGTAGAGGTCAGCACACCTGGCTAGTTACCAGGAAATCCTGGGTTCGATTCCCGGCCGATCCGGATAATTTTTTCAATCACTTTGTGATTTTTAATAGATATTATAAACCGTATAAACGAACAAAAAATTCAAATTTTCAAATTTCTTCCCAAGTTCATATTTTAAATTTAATTATTATAAATGATTTATTTACATATTAAATTTATTAACATAATTATTTAATATTTGAATGCAATCTAAATGTAATATTATTTTATAAATTTTTACTGAAAAATATAATCTTATAAATTTTTTTAGAATAATTGAAAATCATAGATACCTAGAATATTTTTGTTAATTATATGTCAAAATACGTAATGTTTCCTTCACACAATAAAAAGTGTAAATTAGAATGTTGAATATTTTTTAACTTAATAATAAAAAAGAAATTTAAACGGATGATACGTTTTCAGCAAAGGGTCTAGCAGACTTACCATATGAAAATTGCACTGACGTGACTGGACATAGTTTAACCTTTTAAATATTGCTTTTTTGCCCAAAGTACTGATACCCGTGATTTTAGATCTCTGCTCTCATTTATAAGGGAGATATGGGGGTAACAACCCCTAAAGATATTTTCTTTTTTCTCAGAAACTATGATAGATATTTGAATAAATGGAACGCCAAAAAATAGATATCAATCAGCTCTATATTTAGTATTTTTTTATATTTTATTTTTTGATTAATTTTCAGAAGTGTAAAATACTATATTTATTATTTAAGGGTGGTTTTTTATATGAACCACTGGAGAGACATCAACCAAATAAATATTATATAATCATCTGAGACTCTGCTCTAACAGATTATAAATATAAAAGTTTGCATTTGGTGGAACATGGTTAAAAATAACAACGAATATAATGTGTAATTGATATTATAGTTTTATCACCTTATTACATCTAATATATCTAAATTATACATATGGGACATTCTTTCTGAACAGGAGACCCCATGCTTTCCAAAACTGGTGTTACTTAAAATAGGTCTACAATAACTCAAAGATTATGAACCCTGATTTTCAAATATGAGTGGCAAAATTGACCCTACACAATAATGTCTACAATATGACGGCTGGTAAGTATAAACGCATTTTTTTGCGGAGAATAAACGTTTTGTAACGTTTTAAAAACTTTTACATAAAACTTTTTTTAGTTAAAAATATAAAGTTTTGCGTAACATTTTGAGGGCAATTTGAAAATATATACAGGATGAACCATTTAACTTCGAATTTTGTATATCACGAAAAATAAGCTTGTAGGAAAGCTTTGCCTGACATAAAAATAATATTTCTATAGAGGGCCCTACGTCTTGCGTCTGATTCTGACGAGATTTATTGTGAGAATGCACACATAATTAATTCCAAATTTTCATGACGTATTCCCACAGTATCCAGCTGTTTTTAAAAAAAACAACTTGAAACATACATACATATGAATATTGTGTGATTGAGTAAGACAGATGTATATCATCTATTGCCTTGCTTAAAAAAATTTTTCGATTACATATCAGTCAAAAAGCTTCCTTTTTGAAAATGTACCATTTTAAAAATTGAAACGGAGATAGTTTGTCCGTATAATAAAAAAGACAACAAATGTCGCTTTGGAAATTTTTTAATCAGTTTCTAACAAATTTCCTAATTTTTCTCTGAAATTAATTTACGAAAAGTAATAGTTCGAAAACTTGTCTTATGTAATTTTTGCTCGTTTTTTCGAATGGCGTAACAAAATTTGAAAAGTTGCTTAATTCTGTCAGAAAACTTATTTTCTTGCCAAAAAACGGCCGGAAAACCTACTTCTGAGCATCCGATATGTCTGGCTGACGAACTTGGCCAAGCCAATTCGGATTCCAGTCCGCACACAAAATTTCATAAGCATAACGTTTCGTTCGAAAGTTATCGTGGCGACATATATATATATATATATATATATATATATATATATATATATATATATATATATATATATATATATATATAAATTTTAATGAATATCATTTTCGTATTCTAGGCACCTCAAAACATATTTCTGTCATAGTCTCGGCCTGAGGTTGCGTCATGAGAACGACCGTAAAAGCTGAATTTCTAGTTTTGGAAATTCGTTAAAACACATTTTATCGGAAATAGTTGATCTATCAAATTATTTTACAATATAGATTTACTAAAAAGTCAGCGTATTATTTTTTCCCCAGATGAACAGAAACAGAAACAGAGTTGAAAAAAAAAACTATTTTTATAGGTATTAGTTAATTAAAACAACTTTTAATTACTATAATAAATACTTAACGAACTTGGGACTCGTAGAGTTCGCAATAAATACAAATTGAAAAGTTTTTAATAGAGAAAAAGTAAACCAGACTTATCTGCTACTAATGTAAATTATGTTTCTGTTTTTCATTTGTAGGGGAGAGTCATCCTAATTGGACCAGTTTATACTTTTCTCTTATTCGTTTAAGACTAAAAGAAATTGCCGAACCTACCCTAAGTGGCGCCCCCTTGACGTTCATTTTTTCGATAATTATATTTTATTATTAACCTCTTCTAAAATAAAATTTAATAAGAAATATGTTTAACATTTTTATTTTTCTGAGTATTACTTTGAAGAAATCGTAGTTTAGTAGTATTCATTTGTTTTTCTTTTATCTTTTTAATATTCTTAATATATCAATTTCTATCTTCATTATCTCAACCCCCATAAGGAATATCTCAGTAATTCTAATCGCAAATGTTACAGAAGTCCCTAAGGAATAAATTTACAAAGTTTCATCGAAAGTCCAGTTGTTTTTACGCCAACCGCACTAGTTTTTTAGCTAGCGAATCTAGTTTTTTTCTTTGGACCACAAATATTTTGGACCACAGACATCTGTAATATTGAAATTAGCAAATTTATTTGCACTAATCCTGGTGTAAGTCATCCTTTCCAAGTACAATAATCCATGCGTTGTATTACATCTTCTTCTTTAGCTTTACAAATCTTGCAATACAGGCTAGTATTTCCCCATCCCTTAAATTTCTTTTTAATGTCTCTTTTGAATGCTTTTAGCTATACCAAATTTCCTAGCATTTTGCCGTAGTAAAAAAAAATAATAATAGAGTTTAACGTCCGTTTTTCAGACAACAGTCTACAACAGACGCCACCCACATCAATATTTTCCTAGCTTTATTTATTTCATTACATATTACAATTCATTATGATGTGAATGGAGAACAAGGGAAGTGGTGTGAAGGCTAGGATTTGGTAGGTATGCGTCTGCAGCCGTCTTTTTAAGGGACTATACCCATATTCATCTGGATTTGTGAAGGGAAACTGCAGAAAACCTCTATGAACATAGCCGGCTGTGAGATTCGAACCCTTGACTTACCAGTCGGCATGCCAGTGCCTCAGCACCCTTGACCACTCCGCTGTTCTCTTTACTTTAGTAAAAGAATTGGGGTTAAAATAGTGGAAATTTTAAGTCCATTGTAAGCAACTTTTTGTGATCCAAGTAAGACAAATCGACCAAATGATTGAACACGTACAAAGTTTCCTAACTATACTGTAAACATAGGAATTGGACATATCTTTTGTAGCTAATGTAATACCCATTTCAGTGACATAATTACATTTGGTAGTACTTACAAATTGGTACGGTATGTATTATTTCGAGTTTGAAAATTCAATCAAAACTTGAAGAAACCTTTTACTCAAATATAATACAAAAGTTTTTAAAGTAATTACGCAAGCAACACTGTAGCCGGAAGATTAGGACTACAATCATAACCAACTAAAGCAAATGAAAATGTTTTTCGTATTCAATATTAGATGATAGTTCATCGAAGGCATTGATCCAATCAAGTCAACTCGCCCCTAGGTATACAGACACATAAAGTTTCATAACATTTTCAAAAAGAAACAGTTCAAATTAACGAAATGTTCATGTACGTACTTGAAAACTACACTTTATTTACACAGTACGCTAACTAAATAATTATTTTCGTATGATACAATCTTGTTTATTTACGTTTACATTCCATAAACCTAGTCCGCTCCAAATAAGAAAATATACGATTTCAAAGCTTTAAAAATTTTAAGTAAAATTTTTAAATAAATAAAACTGAAAATTTTAATTTAGGTGGTATTCTAGTTTAAAGATCTTAAGTTTAAACCGTTTTCTTTTTTTTTAAGGCCAAATAAAATAAAATTTTACTATTCATTTTTTATAGTTTCCCTATTCTCGTGGAAACTATAATAAAAACTCGTGAGGAGCAGAACTCCATCACTCAAGTCGAATTTTTCCTTTAACTTCAATATTTGTAAGATATCTAAATGTGATTGAGATTTTTGTTTATGAAATATTAAAAACTTTTTGAGTAGTAATGGTGGCGGTGAGGGTTAAATATTGAAGCCCCAAAAGGTACATCCTGCACACTAATTTAATCCATGTATAAAATTACAGTCCTATAAATTCTCAAGATGTCACACGTGTGTCACAAACGTGCGAAACGTGTCACACCCACCAAAAAGCATAAAGAAGCCATGAAATTTCGATGCAAAAAATATGAGAAATCCGTAAAAGCACAACTTGAATACTAACTCAAAATAGTTACAAAACTTTGCCTCCCCCCAACCTTTAGAAAATAAATAAAATATTTCCTCTCGAATTATTTATTCATTTTGAGTTCTCCAGGAGGATCTAAATTATTTAAAAAAAAAATAAAATATGAGAAATAAAAAATCATAATTGGACTGTAATACTAAATCACAATTCAAAATGTACACGGCGATTTGATATTTCGTACATCGTTCAATACTCATTATGTAGGATGAGTGATGTTACACCCGCCGTGCTGCATTGTCGAGTTGTACTACCCGTCCACTGATTGCTATGTTGGTATTTTTTGAAATAAAATCATAATGCTGAAAACAAGTTACTATACCTAGAAAATCTTAAAAAATGTACCCCCCCCCCGACAAACACCCTCTAACTCCGCCCATGCATATATTACTCTCTTGAATATATTACTCTTTTACCAAGAAAGTAACATTAATACGTTATTAAACTGCAGTGGCACTCGAACAGGCATCGGTAACCTAGTGGCAAGGTACTTGACTAATCATCAGGAGATCCTGGTAACGATTTTAGCGGGAAGGATGGGTAAGCCCGGGCCTACCCAAAGGCTTTGAAAAAATGAAAAAGAAGCAAGAACATTAATAAAGGGTTTAAAGAATGACCTTAAGTCAAGCATTTTTCAGGATTCTAAAACTTGTTAAAATGTTATTGGCGATATCTTAAAGTACAGCTTCTAATAATCGAGACTTTTTTTTACTATAAAACGGATTAATTCGCATTTAAAATCATCCATGACTCGATGATAAATACTCAATAGCCTGGGACTATTTTAATAAAAATGAAACTATAACCTATACTATTAAACTCTGATTCTAGAAATACAGAAGATTAATTTACTCAGGCTGAAATTAAAAGAGAAATTTCAGACTTTTAAACGTCATATAATCTCAAAAAGATTTTATGATTGTTTTATATAATTATGTATTCTTTAGCTCCGAGTAGATTTTTTGTAGCCTGAAATAATTTTCGCCATTAATTGGAATACCATTAGGTCGTGTAATATGGAATATCGCTTTCCGCCCACTTGGCCAACTATGTAATCCAAGCAAATATCGACACTTTTTTAAGCATTAGAGAAATGCAGATTTCTTGCAGCTTGGAATCATTTTCGCCATTATCTGGAATAATATTAGGTCGTGTAATATGAAATGTCGTTTTCGGGCCACTTTGTCGAGAATGTAATTCAGATTAAATATCCACATTCAGAGTCGGATCATCGCATAAACAAATTAGGCAAATGGCTAGCGCCCGATATTTTAAAGGGTCTGCTCAAAGTGTCTGTTTTTAATATTTGATTCAATATTCGAAAATTATTTTAGTTTTTCACATTATTTAGTTTTGCTTTATTTATTGTTTTATAATTTTTGCGTGCTATATATTTTGAAAGGGGGGGGGGGGGGTAAAAACAAAATATCTAGAGACTCAAAATAGGTTAATCCGTCCCTGGTTATATATAGGCTTTCTTAAGTGATTACCTGAAATGGCAATGGTTTAAAATTATGCAATAAAAATGTTCAGCTTCAAGAAAAATAGTACATACAGTAGCCGTCCAAGATAGTCACTTCCGAGATAGTCACATTTCGAGTGAAATAGACATACACATACGTCATCCACATACTATGTTTGCTCTTGTCTATACGCACATATGCGTCACATGTAATATTTGCTTACTCAGCACATTACATACCCCGTGTACCTGCCGTGTGGTACCTTGTGAGGTAGCTACCGTGTAATGTGTGTGATGTGTGTCGTGTGTGATACATATGTACATAATATATTAGTCTATGTAGACTTCTAGAGTGAAGACATTGGTCCGTACAAACATGATGACCAATTTTTTATAGTGGGCTCTAGCACACACTACGTCTACACACTACAAGGGTCCCATAGACTAAAAATTTTTAAATTTTATTGCATACATATATGCACATATTCTGCATACGTAATATGCAAAATGCAAATGCAAAATGAGTAACGTAAAATTCTAGAATATTCTAATCGTCAACTAGCAGAGATATCAAAAAACAAACTTCACTATTGAATTGGTCACTAAAAATGAGATTAAGCAGCACAGTTTGTTAAAAATTCTAGAATGTTCTATTTGTTAACTAGCAAAGATATCGAAAAATCAATTACAGCATTTAATTGGTCATTGAAAAAGAGGCCAAACAGCCTATCTTGATAAATGTTCTGGAATATTCTATTCGTAAACTAGCAAAGATATCCAAACACAGACGTCGCCATTGAATTGGTCACCTAAAAAGAGACCAAATAGCACATTTTGGTAAATGTTCTAGAATATTCTAATTGTCAAGTAGCAAAGATATTGAAAAATTAATTGCACCATTTGACTGTCCAACCAAAATTAAACTAATATAAACTAAATGTTCCATTTTGGCCAACATTCTAGAATGATCTGTTCGTCAGCCAAAATAGAATATTCTAAAACATTTATCAAAATGTGATATTTCGTCTTTTTTATGACCAATTAAATGGTACAACCGGTTTTTCGATATCTTTGTTAGTTGACGAATAGAACATTCTAGAATTTTTGTCAAATTGCGCTGCTTAATCTAATTTTTAGTAACTAAATCAAAAGTGAAGTCTGTTTTTTGATATCTCTGCTAGTTGACGAGTAGAATATTCTAGAATTTTTGTCAACTTCGGCTATTTGGCGTCTTTTACCTGATGAATCCGATAGTGAAGTTGGTTTTTCGACATCTTTGCTAGTTTTCTAAAAGTCGCACTTATATTCATTAATATAACATTCAATTCCGTTTATCTATAGAACTGAATTTTAGGTGTAAATTGTTTCTTAGAATAGTTTGTTTTAAATAAATTTAGATAAATAATTTTTACCAACCCCCCGCATAAAATTTAGCCGACGCCCCTGATCTTCCAATTTTACGTGCTTCCCCTTAAATTTGCACCGACCACTACGTACCATTGGATTCCTGGTGTAAGGATTTACCCCACCTGACGGACGTCTATGACTTCCAAGATAGTCACTAGAGGAACATTTGTGTGACTATCTTGGACGGCTACTATATAAGTTATGTATTTACAATACAGAAAAATTCGGGCGTACTAAAAATAAAATTCCTAAAATCGCCCGTGGCAAATTCTAAGTTCGAGTCCTAGGCAACCCAGTTTGATATCAATTTTTTAATCACTATGAAAACATACACTTGAAAACATACAAATATTATCATCACAATTCATAATAATAGCAATATCAGACAAGCAGATTTTACTGTTGTACTATGTCTGTCAATAAAACAAACTATATTTCATTTAATTAACGATTGAAACGCACAATTTTTAATAAAGAAAAGTGTATACCGTTTTATTATTATTTGTTGTTGCTATTAATTAAAATCATGTGATAAGAAATATAATGCTTCAGAACTACGCTGTCGACTTTTTATATTATTTTTTAAAAACATTAAGAATAAGATTTTTTTGTGAAAACACACCTGTATGATAACAATAATAATAACAACATATTTCTATAACGATGTAAATACCCTTACTTTCATTTATTTAACGAAATACTGTATTAGAGCTAAGAGTAGACTTTGATCAATCAAAAAACTTGCACACTTGTAATTTTACCAAGATGTCAAACTTTATGTGCCTATACCAACTTACCGTACATTTTAATAATTTTGTTAAAGTTTCATAAAATCACAAAAATGTAATCAGGGCATAATTGACCACATAGAAAAGAAAGCAACAAAACAATTGAACAACTAGATAAAAATAAATAAATACTTATAATAGTAGATAGGCTAGGAGAGATCTGTGACACCGTAAAACTAACCAACTTGAACCCTTTTGCCAATGTTTGAAATCGTGTAACTTTACGGTACTAGACATTCCGAACTGATGAGTCATCAAACTGTATCGATGTGCAAACCTTAACCTTTGACCCGGCACGTACCAAGTACATGTATCAAAATTTGTTGTTGACATTTGACCCCACACTCGCTCATACTGTTGGCCTTGAAATTCGTAAGAGATGAGTCATTACCAGCAACCAAATTAATTTATGTTAACCCATTATGCATCATCACTATTTTCGTCACAATTTGGTTTTGTGTTAACCCATTACTCACCATAGTTTTTGAAATGCAAACCTAACGCATGCGCAGACTGAATTTAAGTACACGACGCATGCGCAGACTGAATTTTAGGCCACAATTTGATAGATGGGGTACACTACCGCGTCAAAATGTGGGGAATACCCTAACTCGGGGGTGGTCCCAAACTTTTGACACCGTACTGTACTTAAATTTTTGGTACACTACCGTGTCAAAAGTGTGGACCCCCCTAGCCAAAAAAGGTATCCGATCACTTTTTGAAACGTACTGTACGTGCAAACCTTGGCCCCAACACGCGCTTGCCTTAATTACGTCATCTTAAACGAACTATCACGTCAAAAAATGTGGGGAATACCCTAACTCGGGGGTGGTCCCAAACTTTTGACGACGTACTGTACTTAAATTTTTGGTACACTGCCGTGTCAAAAGTGCGGGCCCCCCTGACCAAAAAGGTATCCGATCACTTTTTGAAGCGTACTGTACGTGCAAACCTTGACCCCAACACGCGCTTGCCTTAATTACGTCATCTTAAACGAACTACCAAGTCAAAAATGTGGGGAATACCCTAACCCACGGGGAGGCCGCTAAATTTTGTGGGGGCACTGTACCAAGCGCTACCGCAAAACTAACTTTAGACTCCAGGGTCCAGATGTCTGACCGCTACTGTACTGCCGGAAATTTGGGTGTCAACTGTAACTCAGGGGTTTTTGTGTATATTTAACCTTGGAAAATTCCAGGAATTTTTATCAGTTTTAACATAAACAAACAACTAATAATTAAATGTTTGTTTTAGCTGAATTATGATCGTAAGACTCATATAAGGAGTTTTTTTGGTATAAGAAAGATGACGTCATGGAATATTAATGAGTTAAAAAATTGTTTAGTAAAAAATATTACCCATTGTAGGCCTCAAGCAAGAAATTATTTTTATCAGTTTTAATACTTTAACATTTAACCTACAGTGACCAATTTTTTAGTTAACTAACAAAAGTTCTTGAAATTTTAACAAGTTACAAAAAATATTACTTCTTATGGTGCACAACATTTTTGAATTTGACTGTAGCACAAAACTGTTTCTATATCAAACGAAAATTATCTGAAATAATTCAGTATGTACATATGTATAGACTCTGTATATTAAAAATATTTTATGTATACACTCTGTATATTGAGAATAAGAAAGAAAATTTGTATATAATTTTAATTTTTATGAATACTAGTAAACGAATTGTATAGCCATTTATGAATAAGTATTAAATCTAATTATAAAATAATTTATAAATATTGCAAAAAATTTGTTTAATCAGCAAAATCAATGTATATCATTTTAATACTGATACATATTTATATTAGGGTATAATAGTATTGTATTTAACATTTTTAAACAGAATAAAAGTTCAATTTTTGGTTTTAAATTACTATAAGTTAAACACGTCGCTTAATATAAAAATGATAACAGCATTGAGTTTTACTAAATTTTTAAGTCTGTAAAATCAAAATTTTTTATAGACACATAGAACATTTTGAATTTGCTACTTTATCATTAACATACAAATAATATCATGTATATATAACGGGTGTATATTTAGTATTTTTAATAAATATTTTAGTATACAGGGTGTATCATGAAATATGCTTTTCAATTAGAATAATAAATTTCATAAGATTTTTGTTAATACTCTTATAGGTTAACGAAAGAAACTTTTTGCTGTAAAAAATTAGGGGAATGCAGGGTAATAATTAAATAAAACGCACATATTTTTTTTTTAAATTTTATTTATAGAATATGTATACAAAAAATTAAATTGCTTAAATCTATATATTACTTAAAATCTATTTATTTTCCATATAAAAATTTTTTAAAAGAATACAATTTTCTAATGAACAAATTTTATCTGAATGAAGCATACAGCGTCTTGAATAATATTCATCTCGCAGAATGGAAATCTTCGGTACATCAAATATTTCTTCCAAATTCAAAATCCACGGCTGGTTTTCGGTACCATCAAACAAACTTGATGTCCATTTCTTCTTTTCAACACCCTTGACGTATATAACATCATACTTCTTTAATATAGGTTTCAATATGGTATGAAGTTTTTTGTATGGAATAAATCCATACGACCAAGGTATCCCATGCCAATTTCGGTAAAGCCAACTGGCTACTCGTTGATATTTCTTCGGCAACTCGTTGAAATCAAACGGTGCGTCGAATATAAGATGTAATATATCATCCGAATTTTCTGCAGCAATACCAACTTCTTTAAAAATAAAATTCGTTGTTAGCTCCTTGATAGCCTTGTATGTCAAGAAACGCCATTTTTTTACCGCCACCATAGAACTGAATTTTATTCACACAATCCACAACTTTATATAGAATAATTAAAAGTGGTGGGGGTAGTTAGTTAATTTGTGGAACGTATTCGAAAATGGCTATTAATAGCTATTGCTAGTTTACCATCAAATTACAAACTGTTAATAATATTTAGCACATTTGTGAGTACCAGGTTCTTTTCACTTTAAGACCTAGTGATTTAAGGAATGCTAAATTTTCAGGTGAAATGTGTTGTTGCTCAAAAGTTTTACGTTTAATGATTTTAGGTTTCGAAAGTCCTTTGCTAGGTTCTCTAGCGGTGTACTGCGCTGAATTGTAAATTAACATGGTTCCAAAATGTAATTGTTTTACCACGAAAGTATAATTTTCAACGAAAGAGATGTTAACTCTTTGACAACCACCGGTAAATAGATAATATTTTATGTAAGTTCAACTATTTTATACCCTTCAACCATGATAAGGTGTATAAGCTGGAGTATAACTCAGCAAATTATATAGCGGTGGTGACGTAACACACAAATGCGGTGGTTGTGTTGCGGTTGTGGCGGTGGCGGTGTTTGTGTGGCGGTTGTGTGGCGGTGGCGGTGGTGTTTGTGTGGCGGTGGCGGTGGGGTTTATGTGGTGGCGGCGGTGGTGTTTGTGTGGCGGTGGTATTTGTATGGTGGTTTCGGTGGTTGTGTGGTGGTTGTGAGGGTGGCGGGGTAGCAGCGGTGTTTGCGGCTGACGTGCAGAACTTTATCATTAATTCAATCGAAGCAGCAATTTACTGTAGACAATAAATCGGTGGTGACATCTCGCGGTGTTTGTTGAACGCAATATCTAAATTAATCATCATCATAATCGCTAGTATCTTCTTTATCAGTTTCATCCAGATAATCACCTAGTGGCTCAATAACATCAGCCTTTTGAAGTTCACGAAGTATAGAGAATATTTCTTGACCGACAGTAGTTTCTCTTAAAGCATCTAACTCTTCGATTAAAGCTTCACTATCGTCAACGTTAAACAATATGTTTTTATTTTCCTCTATACTCCGAATAATATTGAGTATTTTTTCACCAGTCTCTGAAGTCTCGTATAAACGTCGTAATTCATCTATTAAAGTATTAGGATTATGCCAGTATTTTATTTTTTTCGATTGCCCATTAGCATTTTCCGAGTCGTTGTATTTGATACGCTTAGCAAGTAGCTCTTGGTCCGTTGAATTGACTGGACGTTTTATTGCTATTCGTTCATTAGAATCCTCACCTTTATTTTGAGTTTCTTTGATTAATAAAATATCTAAAAGGGTTTGCAAAGCTGTAGTTAACTTGGGAATGATAACAGTTCCACTATCAGAAGTAGTTAAAACCCTGTTATTAGACTCATCGCTGGGTGTGTAAACATTATTTTGATTTCTTAAATTATTAAATTTAGTTTGAATTGCTTTTGATGCAGCTTTAATTATTTGTTCAAGTGGATTGACCCTTTCTTCAACTTTATTGTTTAGAAATTCATCATCAACATCATTCCTCCCGGTATCATAACTAGATAAGTCATCAGCCGTGTCTAATGTTTGTCTTTTTAGCGGATCAAGAGAGTAACTATTTTCAAACCTTTTTGGTGAAAATTCCCGCATATGTGTATTTCTTATATGACGTGAAAGAGAATCTTTCCGCGAGAAGCTTTTATAGCACCGCGTACACTCGAACATTATAATAGATGTGTAAAGCGCAACTAGTCTTACAAGATTAATTCAGAATTGTGTTAGCGATTACTTATATACTCCACCACCACCACCACCACCGCCGCCACCACCACCGGCACCACCACCACCACCACCGCCACCACCACCACCACCGCCGCCGAAACCACCACATCTGTGTTGCTCATTTTACTCCATGAAGTAGCTGTTGACATCCGGCTTACACAGTTTACCCCCATTACGCTCTTTCGGTTTGGAAATTAGTTCAGAAAAATGAATGAAGAGCTATATGCAAGTGTCAGGTGACTCAACACCAACATTAAAATACTTGCTCCTGAATATAGGCAATTACATTGCGTTGCCAACTGGGTTCGTACCTACTGAGAGTCTTATCATAATTCAAGATATAATTTGGGAGGTTCTAGTGTGTTGTAAAATAAGAACAATATAAGAATTTATACCAAAAATAATTTATTTTTTAATGAAATATACGTTTACAATATTAAAATTAAAAAGTAAATCAATTCATTTTCATATCTGACAGTTACCTTAATCTTACATCTAACATCATACATGTGATAGCTATTTACTAAATTCCACATTATGTAAAAAACCACTAGAATAAGTTCCTTTATATGTAATAAAATATTGTCCTGTACGTAAACATTGAATGGTCTGCTCATCCAAATCCGCGAATCGTTTTGGAAGGAACACTTGAGCATCTGCAAGTTACACCGCAACCGCTGGTCTAAATTAAGTTACTCTAAAGCAACCACACATTCATATGATCAGTGTTTATACACCACAACCAATGGAAAATATCAAATAAACATTAACATTTATTTAGTAATGAGGTATAATGTATATTTTGAGTATTCAACAAAAACTTTAATACTGATTAATAGGTATTGGTCAATTCCACTGTTACTCAAAATACACGTTATACCTCATTACTAAATAAATGCTAATGTTTATTTGATATTTTCCATTGGTTGTGGTGTATAAACACTGATCATATGAATGTGTGGTTGCTTTAGAGTAACTTAATTTAGACCAGCGGTTGCGGTGTAACTTGCAGATGCTCAAGTGTTCCTTCCAAAACGATTCGCGGATTTGGATGAGCAGACCATTCAATGTTTACGTACAGGACAATATTTTATTACATATAAAGGAACTTATTCTAGTGGTTTTTTACATAATGTGGAATTTAGTAAATAGCTATCACATGTATGATGTTAGATGTAAGATTAAGGTAACTGTCAGATATGAAAATGAATTGATTTACTTTTTAATTTTAATATTGTAAACGTATATTTCATTAAAAAATAAATTATTTTTGGTATAAATTCTTATATTGTTCTTATTTTACAACACACTAGAACCTCCCAAATTATATCTTGAATTATGATAAGACTCTCAGTAGGTACGAACCCAGTTGGCAACGCAATGTAATTGCCTATATTCAGGAGCAAGTATTTTAATGTTGGTGTTGAGTCACCTGACACTTGCATATAGCTCTTCATTCATTTTTCTGAACTAATTTCCAAACCGAAAGAGCGTAATGGGGGTAAACTGTGTAAGCCGGATGTCAACAGCTACTTCATGGAGTAAAATGAGCAACACAGATGTGGTGGTTTCGGCGGCGGTGGTGGTGGTGGTGGCGGTGGTGGTGGTGGTGGTGCCGGTGGTGGTGGCGGCGGTGGTGGTGGTGGTGGTGGAGTATATAAGTAATCGCTAACACAATTCTGAATTAATCTTGTAAGACTAGTTGCGCTTTACACATCTATTATAATGTTCGAGTGTACGCGGTGCTATAAAAGCTTCTCGCGGAAAGATTCTCTTTCACGTCATATAAGAAATACACATATGCGGGAATTTTCACCAAAAAGGTTTGAAAATAGTTACTCTCTTGATCCGCTAAAAAGACAAACATTAGACACGGCTGATGACTTATCTAGTTATGATACCGGGAGGAATGATGTTGATGATGAATTTCTAAACAATAAAGTTGAAGAAAGGGTCAATCCACTTGAACAAATAATTAAAGCTGCATCAAAAGCAATTCAAACTAAATTTAATAATTTAAGAAATCAAAATAATGTTTACACACCCAGCGATGAGTCTAATAACAGGGTTTTAACTACTTCTGATAGTGGAACTGTTATCATTCCCAAGTTAACTACAGCTTTGCAAACCCTTTTAGATATTTTATTAATCAAAGAAACTCAAAATAAAGGTGAGGATTCTAATGAACGAATAGCAATAAAACGTCCAGTCAATTCAACGGACCAAGAGCTACTTGCTAAGCGTATCAAATACAACGACTCGGAAAATGCTAATGGGCAATCGAAAAAAATAAAATACTGGCATAATCCTAATACTTTAATAGATGAATTACGACGTTTATACGAGACTTCAGAGACTGGTGAAAAAATACTCAATATTATTCGGAGTATAGAGGAAAATAAAAACATATTGTTTAACGTTGACGATAGTGAAGCTTTAATCGAAGAGTTAGATGCTTTAAGAGAAACTACTGTCGGTCAAGAAATATTCTCTATACTTCGTGAACTTCAAAAGGCTGATGTTATTGAGCCACTAGGTGATTATCTGGATGAAACTGATAAAGAAGATACTAGCGATTATGATGATGATTAATTTAGATATTGCGTTCAACAAACACCGCGAGATGTCACCACCGATTTATTGTCTACAGTAAATTGCTGCTTCGATTGAATTAATGATAAAGTTCTGCACGTCAGCCGCAAACACCGCTGCTACCCCGCCACCCTCACAACCACCACACAACCACCGAAACCACCATACAAATACCACCGCCACACAAACACCACCGCCGCCACCACATAAACCCCACCGCCACCGCCACACAAACACCACCGCCACCGCCACACAACCGCCACACAAACACCGCCACCGCCACAACCGCAACACAACCACCGCATTTGTGTGTTACGTCACCACCGCTATATAATTTGCTGAGTTATACTCCAGCTTATACACCTTATCATGGTTGAAGGGTATAAAATAGTTGAACTTACATAAAATATTATCTATTTACCGGTGGTTGTCAAAGAGTTAACATCTCTTTCGTTGAAAATTATACTTTCGTGGTAAAACAATTACATTTTGGAACCATGTTAATTTACAATTCAGCGCAGTACACCGCTAGAGAACCTAGCAAAGGACTTTCGAAACCTAAAATCATTAAACGTAAAACTTTTGAGCAACAACACATTTCACCTGAAAATTTAGCATTCCTTAAATCACTAGGTCTTAAAGTGAAAAGAACCTGGTACTCACAAATGTGCTAAATATTATTAACAGTTTGTAATTTGATGGTAAACTAGCAATAGCTATTAATAGCCATTTTCGAATACGTTCCACAAATTAACTAACTACCCCCACCACTTTTAATTATTCTATATAAAGTTGTGGATTGTGTGAATAAATTCAGTTCTATGGTGGCGGTAAAAAATGGCGTTTCTTGACATACAAGGCTATCAAGGAGCTAACAACGAATTTTATTTTAAAGAAGTTGGTATTGCTGCAGAAAATTCGGATGATATATTACATCTTATATTCGACGCACCGTTTGATTTCAACGAGTTGCCGAAGAAATATCAACGAGTAGCCAGTTGGCTTTACCGAAATTGGCATGGGATACCTTGGTCGTATGGATTTATTCCATACAAAAAACTTCATACCATATTGAAACCTATATTAAAGAAGTATGATGTTATATACGTCAAGGGTGTTGAAAAGAAGAAATGGACATCAAGTTTGTTTGATGGTACCGAAAACCAGCCGTGGATTTTGAATTTGGAAGAAATATTTGATGTACCGAAGATTTCCATTCTGCGAGATGAATATTATTCAAGACGCTGTATGCTTCATTCAGATAAAATTTGTTCATTAGAAAATTGTATTCTTTTAAAAAATTTTTATATGGAAAATAAATAGATTTTAAGTAATATATAGATTTAAGCAATTTAATTTTTTGTATACATATTCTATAAATAAAATTTAAAAAAAAAATATGTGCGTTTTATTTAATTATTACCCTGCATTCCCCTAATTTTTTACAGCAAAAAGTTTCTTTCGTTAACCTATAAGAGTATTAACAAAAATCTTATGAAATTTATTATTCTAATTGAAAAGCATATTTCATGATACACCCTGTATACTAAAATATTTATTAAAAATACTAAATATACACCCGTTATATATACATGATATTATTTGTATGTTAATGATAAAGTAGCAAATTCAAAATGTTCTATGTGTCTATAAAAAATTTTGATTTTACAGACTTAAAAATTTAGTAAAACTCAATGCTGTTATCATTTTTATATTAAGCGACGTGTTTAACTTATAGTAATTTAAAACCAAAAATTGAACTTTTATTCTGTTTAAAAATGTTAAATACAATACTATTATACCCTAATATAAATATGTATCAGTATTAAAATGATATACATTGATTTTGCTGATTAAACAAATTTTTTGCAATATTTATAAATTATTTTATAATTAGATTTAATACTTATTCATAAATGGCTATACAATTCGTTTACTAGTATTCATAAAAATTAAAATTATATACAAATTTTCTTTCTTATTCTCAATATACAGAGTGTATACATAAAATATTTTTAATATACAGAGTCTATACATATGTACATACTGAATTATTTCAGATAATTTTCGTTTGATATAGAAACAGTTTTGTGCTACAGTCAAATTCAAAAATGTTGTGCACCATAAGAAGTAATATTTTTTGTAACTTGTTAAAATTTCAAGAACTTTTGTTAGTTAACTAAAAAATTGGTCACTGTAGGTTAAATGTTAAAGTATTAAAAACTGATAAAAATAATTTCTTGCTTGAGGCCTACAATGGGTAATATTTTTTACTAAACAATTTTTTTAACTCATTAATATTCCATGACGTCATCTTTCTTATACCAAAAAAACTCCTTATATGAGTCTTACGATCATAATTCAGCTAAAACAAACATTTAATTATTAGTTGTTTGTTTATGTTAAAACTGATAAAAATTCCTGGAATTTTCCAAGGTTAAATATACACAAAAACCCCTGAGTTACAGTTGACACCCAAATTTCCGGCAGTACAGTAGCGGTCAGACATCTGGACCCTGGAGTCTGAAATTAGTTTTGCGGTAGCGCTTGGTACAGTGCCCCCACAAAATTTAGCGGCCTCCCCGTGGGTTAGGGTATTCCCCACATTTTTGACTTGGTAGTTCGTTTAAAATGACGCAATTAAGGTAAGCGCGTGTTGGGGTTAAGGTTTGCACGTACAGTGCGCTTCAACAAATGATCGGATACCTTTTTGCTCAGGGGGGCCCGCACTTTTGACACGGCAGTGTACCAAAAATTTAAGTACAGTACGGCGTCAAAAGTTTGTGGCCACCCCCGAGTTAGGGTAACCCCACATTTTTGACGCGGTAGTGTACCCCATCTATCAAATTGTAACCTTAAATTCAGTCTGCGCATGCGTCATGTACTTAAATTCAGTCTGCGCATGCGTTAGGTTTGCATTCAAAAACTATGGCGGGTAATGGGTTAACACAAAACTAAATTGTGACGAAAATAGTGATGATGCATAATGGGTTAACTTGAATTTATTTTGTCGAAGTGATGACTCATGTCTTTGGAGTTTCAAGGCCAGCAGTATGAGCGAGTGCTGGGGTCATATGTCAACAACAAATTTTAAATACATGTACTCAGTACGTGCCGGGTCAAAGGTCAAGGTTTGCACATCGATACAGTTTGATGACTGATCAGTTCGGAATGTCTAGTACCGTAAAGTTACACGATTTCAAACATTGGCAAAAGGGTTCAAGTTGGTTAGTTTTACGGTGTCACAGATCTCTCCTAGCCTATCTACTTATAATATTATCAAAAAGATAATTTTTTTCCTCATTATATGAAACTGACTTTTGAAACATAACGTCACAAATGTACAAAACAATTCATCAAGATTAAACTGTTTAATTTTTTTTATCATGCTATCACTTTGCTAAAATATTTAACGAAAATGAAAAGTAAATAAAGAAAAGGATAAAAGGATTGATTAAGCGGACTCATTTTTCAAAAAAAAAGGCGAACACGAAAAAGAAAATAAAGAAAAAAACAAGAAAGATTTATCAACTTTTCTGCTCTAATACAATACAACAACAAAAAAAAAGTTTATAATAATCTAAAATACAACCCGAAAACTTTTTTGTCAACAAATTGGTAGTTTCGTTCGTTTCATTATAACTTTCTGACAACATTATTACTTATATGTTTTGAAATACCTATTAAATATTTACAAAAACCTAAATAGGTATTATATTATATACCTATATTTGATATGATAGATATACCTATTTGTGTGCAGTACTAGACTGAAATTAAATCCACAAATCATAAAAATGAAAATATAAGTGAATTTTAAGAATTAGGTTATTGATAAAATATGTCAGGCTCTACTAAAAACTTTTGTTATACAACACACGTATCATAGACATCGTTAAATACGTATATATGTAGACTCATATATCATTTTAATAAATTTTTTAAAATTATTTTTTCCATTTTTTGAAATTAAAAAAATTTAATTTGAACAAAGTTTTTTTCGTTTCTTTCAACTTGATTAATTTTTAACGACGTCAAAATAAATTTCAGGCTTTTTCATTAGCTAGAGTGATTCATAAAACTACTGCAATACAGGAGCAGTGTTGTGCTTATCTAGATAACGTTATTTGAAATTTTATCTAGATAACGTTTTCGTTATCTGTTATCTTTTATCTAGATATTTCTAAAAGAAGTTATCTTTTATCTTATCTTTTTATTAAGCGTAAGAGAAAGATAAGATAATAACAATACATTTTTTTCGGAAAAAAGAAATTTGAAGCTAAATTCACTATTTTCCTATATTCACTTGGTCGACCATATAATTCAGGTAACTTTTGATACTTTCTTAAAATTACAAAAATGTTTAAAAGCAGTTATTTAATTTTAAATAGAATTCTTGTACCCTGTAATTATTTCCAGGGCCGTAGAGATAAATAGCGGGCTCCGGGAATATATCTCCTTTAAATTTTTCCTTGGGCCCCGGGGTTGAAACCTCGGTTACCCCACCCTCTCACCGGGCCTGATCATTTCCGCCATTAGTTGGAATCATTTGAGTGGTGTAATATGAAATGTGGTATTCCGACCAACTGATCCACCACCATATAATTCAGACAAGTATCGACACTTTCTTACGCATTAGCCAATTGCTCAAAAGAAATTCTTTAATTTTAGATCGAATTTTGTCGCTTGGAATCATTTCCACCATTAATTAGAATAATAGTAGATTGTGTAATATAAAATGTCGTTTTCCGACCATTTGTTCGACCATGTAATTTAGATGAATACCGGCACTTTTTTATTTAAACATTAGAGAAATGTTTAAGGGCAATTCTCGTATTTTAAATGGAATTCTTGCAGTTAGGAATCATTTCGGCCATCAGTTGGAATAACATTTAGTCGTGTAATATGGAATGCCTTTTTCCGACCACTTGGTCGATCATATAATTCAGAAAAATATCGACTCTGTTTAAAAACTTTCTATAAACAAAAAAGGTTGTACTCTACTGTGCTAAACGTGTGCTATCATTGACCGTAAGCAAAAAAAACTAAATTCCAAAACATGTGATTTTTGTCGTCGAAAACCTTTCTGTAACATTTTTATAATTTATTGTAATTAACACATCTTTCTGGGAACCGGCGAGGTACTTTCGCAACCCAGCCCACAGGGCCCACAGTCTACGGATCGGAGGTTGAGAAACACTGACCAAGTGCATTAATTCTGTGAATATTATCTTATCTGTTATCTAAAATTTTATTAAATTATGTTATCTATTATCTGTTATCTAGATAATAAAATTCAATATCTTGCCCAACACTGTACAGGAGAAATATTATCATGTGTAATTAAATAATTTAAACGAATTACCAAATGTTGATGCAATAAAATAACATAACGGTCTTAATTTTAAACTGACTACAATCTGACTTTCGAAGATTATTCGTTTTATAAAATTTCACTTTATTTTAGATTTTTACTGAGCCACTGTAAGCTTGTAACAGTTTCATAATACCTAAAAAGTGAGTTAAACTTAAATTTTAAATTATTTATAATACCTTATAATCAGTAATCTTATAATTAGATATGTTATTAATTGTTCTTTACCGTTTAGGTACAGAAACCAATATAAAATATAATTTCTAAAACATTAAATTATTTAATGTTTTGGTATAAAAATATTTTTACTTTTGGTAAAAACATTTGATTTCCGAGTACAAAATGGCTGAAGCATAATCTCCAACAATTTGCCTATTCTAAATTATACTCATAATAAATCTCAAGTGAAAATTTTTGTAGGTAAATATACATAATAATAAATATTTTTCCCGAAAACTTTATTATTATGTATAATCCAGCCCACAGTACGACTGAATATAGTGATTTAGATAAATATGACAATTTTCCTAGGGTAGTAGTTTATTACGTTTAGTTACTTCGATTTATTAACATTTTTGTAAAACGAATTTTACAATTGTTTAGTAAAGCGGTTTTTACAATTTCAATTTTAATGGACTGTATTGAGCAGTCGATTAATCAGTTCGAGATATGAAAAAATAATAACGAAAATCAAAAGAAAAACTAAAAGTAAAAAACTCACCAATTTGCTGATGTGTTGCTAGACAAATCTGCGATGCACTTTAAATGGTTATAAGTGACTGAGGAAAGTTATTAGGAAAAATGGGGAAAATAACCATTTAATAAATGGAGGTTTTCACTTTATGAATTAATTAAATTTAAACAAAAAAATATAATAATTATTAATTAAATTTAATTAGAAAGTGTCGAATTTGCGATAAATACAAAACGCACGAGAAATCGAATAATCATAAAATTAGCGTAATTAATTTTATAACTGCGGAACAAACAATTAATCCGAAAAACGGAGTGAACAAAATCTATTCAAAGAGAATTTTCTAGTAATATATAATGCGGGCGAACAATAATGAATCTAAACGATTAATAATTTGTAAAGTATAATTTTGTATTTTAAAAATATGCCTATTTGTGCCACCTTATGTAATCGTAACATACATAATATTTGTCAATAAAGGGATTAATCAATTAATTAAGTATATGTAATATGTTTAATTATGCTAAAAAAAATAAATTTATATTTTCGAAATTGTACAAATAATTATTGGCGTCAACATTTAAGATTTTGTATCGAAAGAAAAATAAAAAAAAAAAATTAATATATTAAACGCTGGCGCCAACATCCCCCCGCCCCTGAAGGAATTTCAGGAACGTGAGATAAAATTATGAAACCATTCAAGCACTCAAGAGAAACTATTAATTGAAGTTATTCCATTATTGAAAAAAAAACTAGCAATTGAACAGGTGATCTAACAATTTAATTAATGAATAAATAAACAAATGAAAAATGATGAAAATAATGAACGAATAATAAACAAGTTGTTTGTGAGAAAGAAAAGAAAGGTGTGATTATTGCAGTGGTAGTGGACAAACTTTTACGACCGGGCGTTTAAAAATTCCATTTTTGGTTTTTACAGATACCACTCTGACCACCCCATCTTTACCGGGGAAAGTTTCAGTTATTCGACCAAGTGGCCATTGTAAAGGTGGAGTGTTTGGTTGTTGTAAAATGACAATCTTTCCGATCTCAATAGATTCGGGTGAACTGGTCCAACGTTCACGAACTTGTAACGACGTTAAATATTCGATATGCCATCGTTTCCAGTAATCTTGTACCATTTTATCAATAAGTTGGTATCTAGTTAAACGATTAATTTTAGTACCAGACAGATCCTCAGCAGGCAGCCAATTTAGCGGTGTCAGTGTGAGAAAATGAGCGGGTGTAAGAGCAATGGGGTCAGCTGGATCGGAACTCAGTGCACATAAAGGTCGGGAATTTAGCAAACACTCGATTTGTATTAGAAGGGTATTCATTTCTTCATAAGTAAGTAGTTGTTCCCCAATTACTTTGTGAAGATGTGTTTTTACACATTTTATGTTTGCCTCCCAGATGCCACCCATATGTGGCGCACTAGGAGGATTAATTTTCCACGTAACGCCTCTGTGACTGAGTTCGTTTCCAAGCTGATTTTGAAAATCAGAGGAAGCCAACAATTGATATAGTTCACTTAGTTCTGTTTTTGCTCCGATAAAGGTAGTACCGGCATCGGACACTAAAGTAGAACATAGCCCTCTGCGCGCTAAAAATCGTTTAAAAGCCTGTAAGAAATTTGGAGTTGATAGATCTGAGACGAGTTCTAAATGGACTGCTTTAATACCAAGGCATATAAATAAACATATATACGCCTTTTGTGAACGAGTACCACGAAATCGGTTAAGTAAAATTTTTATTGGCCCAGCAAAATCTACTCCCGTAGAGAAAAATGGTTTTACTTGTTGCACTCTATAAGCAGGCAAGTCACCCATCAATGGATATTGTGGTTTTGGATTCATACGAAAACAAAAATTACACTTCGAAATACGATTTCGAACTACAGTTCGCGCTGAAAGTATCCAATACCGTTGTCGAAGTAAAGCCAGTACCAAATTAGGACCTGTGTGAAAGTTAGTTTGATGATGATAGTCAATTAATAAATTTACAACAGGATCCCTTTTGGGGAGTAAAATAGGATGCTGGGTGTCAAAATTCAAATTTGAATTTGCAAGTCGCCCACCAACACGAAGTATACCATCTTTTAAGAAAGGGCGAAGTTTACGCAAATAAGGGGAGCATTGTTGATTATTATTTAGTGATCTGATTTCGGTTTCAAAATGAGCATTTTGTACGATTTTTAAAATGATTCGTTCGGCAAAATTTAAGTCGGTAGCGGTAATATTGGTTTGCAGAGGAAGCATTTTTGTAAAACGTAGTACATACACAGTCGAACGTAATAATTTTTTCCAATTTGAGCATCGATCAATTAAATTATACAAGGGATTAGGTGCGCGATTGGTAACAATTAATGTAATTTCCTTTTTCTCTAATTCCGTGACGTTTTCTAATGGCAATGACTGAATAGGCCAATCAGTTTCCGCATCAAGTAGCCAAGTTGGTCCAGAAATCCAATCAGAGAGAGACAAAAACTGTGATGGGGATAAACCACGAGATACTGCATCAGCGATATTTAACTTGGTATTGATGTAGTGCCAATTAGACGACGGAATTAAGTTTTGAATTTTTGTGACCCTGTTCGATACAAATGTTTTCCACTTGTGCGGTGAATCATTAATCCAACTGAGCGTTACAGTTGAATCCGAAAGAGCGTAAATTTTATCTATTTTTATGCGAGAAAATATTTGATGTACAAAAGATAATAATTTAGCCAATAATAGAGCAGCACATAATTCAAGGCGAGGTACTGAAATGGTTTTTAATGGTGCAATTTTAGATTTTGCACAAACTAAATTTGAGGTTATATTGGTTTCAGTTGACGAGCGGAGATAAACTACAGCACCATATGAGGTAGTGCTCGCGTCAGCAAAACCAATTAAAATAATGGAGTTAGTATTTTCGAGTAAGCCTAAATGTCTAGGAATTTTAAAATTTTTTAGCAATGGAATTTCATTTTCGAATTGTTTCCAGATTTTAATGAAATTTTCTGGTGGAGTGGCATCCCAGTCTAAATGCAGTGACCACAAATGTTTTATGAACAATTTCAATTTTACAATAACTGGTGCAACAAGTCCCAGAGGATCAAAAAAACGAGCTGCGAGAGATAAAATGTTTCTTTTGGTACATTCTCTGGTTTCGTCTATGTTTAATTTAAATGACAAATAATCAGTTTCAGGGTGCCATTGCATACCTAAAACTTTCAAAAAATCTTTTTCAAAATTAACTATTTCGGGAGTACAGTTTTCCTTAGGTATAAAATCTAACAATTCATGTGAATTAGTTGACCACTTAACTAGATCGAAACCACCTCTTTGAAACATATTAACCATTTCCTGGTAAATCTGTTTCGCAATATGTATGTTACTAACACTTGCCAAGTAATCATCAACGTACATAAACTTTCGAGCATGTTCCGAAGCTAATGGAAAATCATTTTCTTCGTCATGTGAAAGTTGATGTACAGTTCTAAGAGCAAGAAAAGGAGAGGATTTTACGCCAAAAGTAACTGTGGTTAATTCGTATGACGATATCGGTTCTGTCTCTGAATAGCGCCATAAAATTTGTTGAAATTTTCTGTGTTCCTCACATAAATTAATTTGCAGATACATGCGTCTAATATCTGATGTAATAGCAATTAAAAATAAGCGGAAATTCAAGAAAATATTTACGACATCAGTTTGCAATTTTGGACCCGCATATAACAAATCATTCAGTGAAAAACCAGTATCAGAACGAGCACTTGCGTCGAATACAATTCTGAGAGGAGTACTAACACTGTCAACTTTAAATATTCCATGATGTGGGATAAAATATGATGGTTCAGAAACAGATTTGTTTGATACTTTTCTAATGTAACCAGCTTCCAAATATTCATTAAAAATTTGAACATATTGTTCTTTATATTTTGGGACTTGTTTAAATTTTCGTTCCAAACTTAAGAATCGCCTAAGTGCCACCGCGTGCGAATTACCAAGATTAGCGGGATCGGACTTGAACGGTAGTGACACAGTATATCTCCCTGAATTTTGACGGCTATAAGTCGAAGCATAAAGTTCTTCGCATTTCAGTTCATCTGGATCTTGAATTAATTCGGACGGAACCTCTTCAAGCTCCCAAAACTTCTGGACCAAATTTTCAAGATGCGGTTCTACGACTGTGTAAAATGAATTTACGATATCTTGGCTATGTGTTACAGGAGTTTTACCTAAAAGTACATAACCTAAAGTGGTTTCAATGGCAACGGGTAAGTCCGGTGAGGCCATTATACGATTATGACCCAATAAATGGGGATACAACTCACCCCCCAATATGCCGTCAATATTTCCCGGAGTGTGAAAACTGTGATCGGCTAGCGGTAAATTTTCAAGGTACGTAAGTTTCTCGAGAGGAATTTTACAATGAGGTAACTGATCAGTAATATTTTCTATAACTAATGCATCTAAAGAATAGCGTTTTGACGGATCGAAACAAGACGAAATAATTAAATTTACTTGACCTTTTACTTGGTTTGTAGAAGTACCTATACCACGAATAGTTGCTGAGCATTTTTGAATTCGTAAATTAAATTTTTTACAACACCCAAAAGATAAAATATTCCGTTGACTGGCTGAATCCAATAAAAATCGAGCTTTGTGTATGTTATTATGCTCATCAATAATATTTACTATAGCGGTAGATAACAATACAGTTGAATTATAATTCTTCAGAGTTGTTTCATTAGTGGAGCACAAACTCAAACTATGAAAAATTTTTGTGTCCGAGTTTGCCACATTTTCCCCTACAGATTTACTGTTAGGCGATGAACTAGGAGATTTTGTGGAAGAAGGAATGGGATTTGTTGAAATATTTTCAGTATTTGAAAAATGCAGTAGAGAGTGATGTTTTTTACCACATTTTTTACACGAAGTTTTACTTTTACAAACAAGTACTTTGTGAGAACCTAAACAATTGATACACAGATTATTTTCTTTAATTAATTTGTAACGATCCAACGGCTTGAGAGCTGAAAATTTTCCACAATTATAAATACTGTGTGAATTTGAGTTACAAATTGAACAATGACTACCATTAGAATGATTTTGAGTACTGACAAAGGTGTGCGAAACTTTACTTTTTTCGACAGAGGTAACCAATTTTTGAGACATCGGAGATCTAATACAAATTTTGACTTGTTCTGAAACAAACTGAATTATGTCGTCATATGACGGTAACGATGATTGTCGACGTGTATTTTCGAATAATCGAATAGTTTCTGAATCTAGTTTCTTTAATGCTAAATACGCGAAAATATAATCACAAAGATTTTCAATTTTTAATTTTTTGAGAGCTCGTACCGATGCATCGAATTTTAATAAAAAATTATTCAGTGAATTAACACTTTGGTTAGCAGCAGGTTTGAAATCAAATAATTGATCGAGATAACTATTAGCCAATAATCGCTCATCATTATATTTTTCATTTAAGGATTCCCACAAAAAACTGTAATTTTGGCCGGTAGGTGGAACACCTGAACAAATACGAAGCGCTTTATCATCAAGTTGACCTATCAAGTAATGTACACGATCAGTGTCCGTAAGTGTGGGATTTTCGTGAATGAGATTTCTGAAACATTCCGAAAATACTGGCCAATCCTGTAAATTTCCAGAAAAACGCGGTAGAGAAATTTTTGGCAGACGTGGCATCGATTTACTTGGACCAGCAACCACATCGTCATTTACAGCCTCTGGTATAGAAGTTTTACGAGTTTCGGTATTAATGTCTTTTTTAATTTTTAAAATGTGGCAATATATTTCGTCGAAACTGTCTAAAACTGCAAAATCGGGCACATAATTTTCATCGAGTGAAATACTAAGTTCATTTATTTGATCAACAATGGAAAAAAATTCAGTTTTTGTTTCCTCCAATGACTGATATCTAATAAGAAAATTTTCGTAATTAAATTGGTTAGCAATTCTTTTCCCATCTTCAAGTAGTCGTTGAACTCTAGCAAATAGAGTTTCTTTCTTTTTGAGCAAAATTTTTAATTTTCTTGTGGGTTCCATATTTAAAGAAAATTAAACACTCAAAACAATTGTAATAATTACGAAAATATTGCAAAATGAACGAAAATGGTTTCAAACTATACGAGTGTTAAAGATACGAGTACTAAAACTTTATATTTAAAAAAATATATATAAAAGTTGTAAAATAATTTTTATGAAAGAAAATTCTGAAATAATTTCAATATAATTGAAAATAAAGCTGAAACAAGATATCACTATGTTTTATTTTGACTAGCCAATTCAATAAAACAAATTACGTATGCACAAAATAGGCGGCACAAATCCAATGAAATTAATCAGTAAAAATGGACGAACAATTCTATTTTTTTTTTTTTTTTTTGAAAACCAACAGTACCGATATAAATTTGATTTTCGTTAAATTTTCCAAATATCCGGCGAGCTATGGACCAATAAATGTTTAGTAAAGCGGTTTTTACAATTTCAATTTTAATGGACTGTATTGAGCAGTCGATTAATCAGTTCGAGATATGAAAAAATAATAACGAAAATCAAAAGAAAAACTAAAAGTAAAAAACTCACCAATTTGCTGATGTGTTGCTAGACAAATCTGCGATGCACTTTAAATGGTTATAAGTGACTGAGGAAAGTTATTAGGAAAAATGGGGAAAATAACCATTTAATAAATGGAGGTTTTCACTTTATGAATTAATTAAATTTAAACAAAAAAATATAATAATTATTAATTAAATTTAATTAGAAAGTGTCGAATTTGCGATAAATACAAAACGCACGAGAAATCGAATAATCATAAAATTAGCGTAATTAATTTTATAACTGCGGAACAAACAATTAATCCGAAAAACGGAGTGAACAAAATCTATTCAAAGAGAATTTTCTAGTAATATATAATGCGGGCGAACAATAATGAATCTAAACGATTAATAATTTGTAAAGTATAATTTTGTATTTTAAAAATATGCCTATTTGTGCCACCTTATGTAATCGTAACATACATAATATTTGTCAATAAAGGGATTAATCAATTAATTAAGTATATGTAATATGTTTAATTATGCTAAAAAAAAATAAATTTATATTTTCGAAATTGTACAAATAATTATTGGCGTCAACATTTAAGATTTTGTATCGAAAGAAAAATAAAAAAAAAAAATTAATATATTAAACGCTGGCGCCAACAACAATATTTGTGAAAAATGTTTCTAACAGCCTTCGCTATTGAAGGAATTAATACTCTAGCATGTAGAAGAAATAAATAAAATGAGAAACATTACTGGACAAAAGAATTTTCTAAGTAAATAGAATAATGAAGTGACAACTAAACAATTGTTAAGATAAACAATATCCCGATTAAAAAGTGTAAAATAAATTTAAAGTAAAAAAAAATATTATTAAATAAACCTTTAATTGAAAAATGGACTAAAAAGTATAAAATAATTTATGAATGAAATTTGAAGCAATGTGCAACATAATTTATAAAAGCTTGAGGCGTTTAATCAAATTTGGTAGCTGCTGAGAAGTAAATAATTATTAATCGCACCTCAAGCTTTTATAAATTATGTTACATGTTTCTTCTTCCACCCAAAAGTTATTTTATGCTTCTTAATCCATTTCTGAATCAATTGCATTTTTGCAGATTAAAATCAATAATATATTATCAGCGATTGGTAAACTTTTTCACCCACATAAAAAAAAACTTCTCTAGTATGGTCCATTTCACTTAAATTTAACCATGCTTCATCACTTATGAATTTAAATAATTTCCGTTTCTTTGGCTTTATCTCTTTCATTATTGCATTTACGTAAATTTTAAATTTGGAATTTGCTTTTAGAAAAGAATAGAAGATTGATTTGTTTCGAATATAAGAATTATTTTTAATGATGACTCATGATCAATAGTATTTGAAACAGGGTATATTTATACACGGAGAGAAAATTCCTATAAAAATTACTGTGCTCATACTACAATCGACGTGTAATAGGCGAACATATCCAATTTTTGTACGGTAAAATTATAAAAATTATAGTTATATTATGGTAATTTTTATAATTTTACCGTACAAAAATTAGATATTTTAACAATTTTAGATATGTTCGCCTGTTACACGTCGGTGGTAGTATGAGCACAGTAATTTTTATAGGAATTTTCTCTCCGTGTACATTATTATAAAAGTATCTGGAATACCTACACATTTGAAGTGATCCAGAACTTAAAATAGGTTTGTAATTTTGTAATTTTTAAATTGCGTACATAAAAAGTGACAAGCGAGCGCACAAAATATTCTGCATAAATGAAAAAATTTACGATCGTTACATTTTATATCCAAAATTATTACGTAACCATAAAAAAAATTGCTAGTAAATATGTCTAGTAAAAATTTCAATAAGTTTTATAATAATTTTGGTGTTCAATCTATTATCCATTTTAAAATATGAATCTCATAAAAAAATATATATAAAAAATTAATGCTATTTCGAGCAAATATGGTAGAATATGTGAATAGTTGATGAGTTAACAAAATTCGTAGCTTCTATTAATTCTATTTAACAGAATTAAAGGAGGTGGGTAAAAAAAAAACAATTCGGTTCGTTCATCTGATATTATTTTTTCCTGTTAATATTTATAGTTTGGTAATGCCCAATTTACAAGTAACAAAAACTAATTATTAGTGCAAGTAGCTTAAATAAATATCTTTTTCGTTAACTGTGAGTCCACACACAATTAGCTAAATTGCTTTAGTATTAGTTGAAGTATAAGTAATACCAAACCTAGTATAACTAACAAGTAAAGGCCCCCAGGCTAGACCCATTGATTTTGATAAAATTCGAATATGTGGTAGAAAATTAAAATATAAGTAACACGCATTATTTTTATCGGCGGAAAAAAACGGTTTGAGGAAATGAAGCGGCCCTTAAAAAATTAACAAATAATTTTCAAATATCTCGAAAACGTTAAGAGGTAGAACCAGTTGACGATATTCCCGTCCTTTAAAGAGCTATCTATTGATATGCAACTTATTTAAATTTTATCAACAAGGGTGGTTGGGGGTCAAAAATTAAGGATTAATTTTGCAAAAAGATGGTGAAAAATACAAAATATTAAAATTTTGTTTACAGATTCCAAATTTACATAAAGAAAAGCTCATTGACCTATTTTTGCTCAATTTTTTAATTCTACTCTAGGAATAGTTAATTAAGGGATGGCTGTATCGAAATAACCGTACATCAGTTGGGGCGAATCCGGACAAAGCTGCCTCTCGATATTTCTTCGTCAGTATTATGATTGCACAAGGTCATAGATCAATCTATGCTACTGAATTTTGTCAGTTATGAGTTAGTCGTCGAAGAAAAGCGGTGAACGTAACATCTTTATATTTTGTTATTTTACAGGCACGTCTTTTATAATTTTTAAATATAACGTGCGTTTTGAAATCTTATAAGGGAACTTTTCTACAAAAAAAAAAACAGTTATATACTATTTAAGGTAGGGACTAGCAACAAAATGTTTGGTGTTTTGTTGACAATATGTTATGTACAATAAATGAAAGCTCTACTGTGCTTAATTTTTTTTTTTTTTCATAAACTTATTAACAAAAAATTTTCTATAGGTGAGGCGAATCCATACACCATGGTGGGTCAATATAAAAAGAAAGTGGGTATAAACGACATGAACTCCTCATAAAATTACGTAAATTTTCCTTCAATTTATTTTATCCATATTAATCAAATTTTTGGAGTTCCATTACATTTTCCATTGTTATCAGATAATTTCGTTATCAAAAAATTTGGTTATTTAAATTTTTGTTGGACTCCCTGCAGGTTTGTAGTTGTTGCGCCCCTGCTTTCCGGTATTAAGTTGCTGAATATTTCCACGTTCCCAAATCGACCTTGCATAACAGATTCAAAGGCAAATCGAAATAAAATTTATTTAAATCCAAAATGGTTTATTTCACCCATAAAAAGTCATTCGCTGTTTCAGATATTTACTTTAGCAAATTTCCAGGTTGATAATTCAGCTATTTTTATCTTTTTATGTCCGATTTCATCCATATGTATGCCTGAATATGATTTATATTGCAAAAAAGCACTGTCCGGATTTACCCCACACATAGGGGCAAATCCGGACACTATATAATCAAAAAAAAAAAAAAAATGTTGCAGTATCAATATTGATATTTTTATTACTATCCTATATGCTCGTGATACGAAAGCATTTAAATAATTTTTTTCGATCAACTTTGAACAATTTATTGCCAAAAAACTGAAAAATCGTCCGCATTCACCCTAACTGACGGTAATATTTGTGTAGTTCAAGAAATTTTTCACGTCAAATAGTTTAAGACAATTAGAATAATGTAGAAATGAAGTTCTCGAAGTCAAAATTCAGTTTGAGGAACACTGAGAAGGGGTTAAGTCACCCTCCTAAATTACACAAATATTAACAATAGGCAATAATGTCAGAGTAGGTTCGTCTAAAGTTGGACTGTCATATGTGAGGTTTTTATTACGGTTTGTCGTAGCGAAAGATAACGAAATTTTTGAAGGATTAAATGAAAGGAGTTATAGGTATTCCAAGCATATTACGATTATCTAAATTAGTTTTTGTTATCGTAAGTAAGATATTATCAAAATGGATGATATAAGGAAAGAAAATACTAATCAAACTTCAAATATATAACACCTTCTAAATTATACATTTTTTATCAAAATCTTTCCATTAAAAATAAGTCGTAAACACGGTATACATTCTTATTAGCAATGATCACTAATTTAATATTTAACGCGCCTTAATTTTTTCAAAGTTCTCTAGTTTGTAACGGTACAAATTTCGTTACGACACGTTTTGTGACAAAACTTTCTGATAAGAACTCTTTAAATTTGTTTACAAATTTAATATAAGTTAAAAAAATTGAATTAAGGGAAAATCTCTTCTGTTGTGTTCGCACATGTGCACTAGTAATATTTTTTTAATGCTCGCATGAGTAAATGTGTACTTGAAATTTGAAAATATAACCAAAACGTATATATATATATATATATATATATATATATATATATATATATATATATATATATATATATATAGGTATTGTAAGCATGTTGGTGATGGTACCTCATTACTAGGGGAGAGCACTTCCAAATAATCGGGCAGTTCAACTAGCTGGGGTTTTTATAAAACCAAGACTACATGTCAATAACTTAAATGAGTAAAATTTCTTAAATAGATACATTTTTCACTTTGAATATATCTAGCGCTTAGGTACCTTAACGCTATGATACCTTAATTAAAAGTATCCAGATACAGTAGATAGTGCTGGTAGATTGATCTAGATACAATATTTAGGCACTTTTTTAGGCTACAACATTTTTATTTAAAGTGAGATTGAAAAGGCATTATTAAATACTTTGCAAAATGCCACTTTTATTTTTGAAATTATGACAATATTGTTTCGAACCGTTAGTTTATTTTCAAACAGAATAAAAATTACATTCGATACATGCCTTATATACTAATTTTATCTTCCTATAAGGAGGAGTGGTATGTGATGTGGAAGTGGAAGGGTCGGAGGTAGTGGGAGAATCCGAAAAACAAGATGACCAAGATTACAGTATATGTGACAAAAGGCAAACAAACACGTGACAAAATATTGGAATTGAAATTGACAAAAAGACAATATTACAGCAAAATACAATTTTAAAGGTTTAAATAAATTATAATATTGAAAATAAAGTTGAACTGTAAATATTGGTGTAGTCATTTAAAAGGTGATCGGAGTTATGTTTATTTATTTCTATTGCTTCTAGGATGGTTAACTTCTGTCCTTTGCTTGCCTCGTGTAACACGGTAATTTTCCGTTCTGGTGTGTGTCCAGTGTCAATTGAATACCTTGCGAAAGCAGAGTCGGATTTCTTATTTCTATAGGATCTGAAATGCTCTGCTCTCCAGGTTTCAAAATTTCTGCCAGTTTGACCGATGTTTGAGAAATTAATTAATAAAAGTATCTTTACTGATAGGAATAGACATTTCTTGGTGGAGATGAACCCGAGAGCCCCTAGATTATATGGATTGGTAAAAACGCACAAAATCGACAACCCAATCAGACCAGTAGCTTCTCATATTGGATGCCCATCACATAAATTATCACAACACCTAAACTCCCTTTTTAAAACCGAAACCCAGTTCACCTCCGAGCACAGCATTAAAAACTCCTTCCAACTTGTAAATCAGTTAAATAACACTCCCTTTCCCGGTCGCTACAAATTGGCCTCCCTGGACGTGCGTAGTATGTTCACCAACATTTCTGCCAAGGAATGTCTAAATTTAATTAGTGAAATAATAAATAATAAGATAAATAATCCATTAAAACAATCCGAGTTAATAAACACTTTTAATACAATTTTAAAACAAAACTACTTTAAGTTCGGCACTAAATTCTTGCGACAGACAAGTGGCCTTTCAGTGGGATCACCTCTGAGCCCTCTATTGGACGAAATTTGTATGTCGAACTTAGAGAAAGTAATAATAAACAACACACTAACCAAACAACATGTAAAATTTTGGTATAGATACGTGAATGACACAATTATAGGCTTCGATGGATCCGCGAACTAGAAAAATTTGTAAAGTCAATAAATTCGTTAAACTAAAAAAATTAATTTGACTTAGAGGTAGAAAAAGATAATAGCATAAACTTTTTTAAATTTAACTATAACCAAAATTAACAATAAGCTTGATTTCAAAATATATCGAAAGTCATCTTACTCTGGCATTACAATCCCAAATGATTCAATAAGTCCGTATCAACGTAAAATCCCAGCCTATAATTCCATGATCCACCGAGCGTTTAATATACCTTTGTCGGAAGAAATTTTGAAAAAGAAATAAATAATATAAAAATAATAGCGAATAATGGATAAAATTCAAACTTAATCGATAAATTAATAGCTAAGAAAAAATTTAAACAAATTTTAAAAGAAATTTACCCCTCCGTTAAACCAGGACCAAAAACTAACTTTATAACATATTTTGGTAATATATCAGATAAAATTAAAAAAAATTCTAGAAAAATCAAACGTAAATATGGTACCTATTTAAATCAGGCTTTAATCTAGGAAACTTAATACATAACAATAAAACAAAAATTGATAAACTTAAAAAATCGGGTATCTACAAATTAAACTGCCAAGACTGTAATAGTTTTTACATCGGTCAAACTGGCAGAAACTTTGAAACCCGGAGAGCATAGCATTTCAGATCCTATAGAAATAAGAAATCCGACTCTGCTTTTGCGAAGCATTTAATTGACACTGGACACACACCAGAACGGGAAATTACCGTGTTACACGAGGCAAGCAAAGGACAGAAGTTAACTATCCTAGAATCAATAGAAATAAATAAACATAACTCCCATTACCTTTTAAATGACTACACCGATATTTACAGTTCAACTTTATTTTCAATATTATAATTTATTTAAACCTTTAAAATTGTATTCTTCTGTAATTTCGATCTTTTGTCACGTGTTTGTTTGCATTTGTCACATGTAATGTAATCTTGTTCTTCTTGTTTTTCGGATTCTCCCACTACCCCCGCCGCTTCCACTTCCACACCATATACCACTCCTCCTTCATAAGTATAGGTAGATAAAATTAGTATATAAGGGCATGTATCGAATGTAATATTTATTCTGTTTGAAAATGACAGTTTCAAAAATAAAAGTGGTATTTTGCAAAGTAAGGTATTTGTTTATTATTTACAAATATGGAATACCATAAAGTAACGCTCAAATCTATTAATATTAATTTAGTTTTATGTTGAAATATATCGATGCAAAGGAAGAGAAAATTTAAGTGTAAAGGGCAACATTCTTATACGAGTATAACAGTAATTGCAGGATACAATAGTTATGTTCAGTGGACACATATTTGACAAATTCCCGAAATAAAACAATACTTGCAATACAGGGAAGTAAAATATAAAAAAATAAAATAATAAAATAAATTAGCCAAAAACCGATTTTTTTTTTCTTAATATTTGTAATTATTGGCCTTCATCATTTCAAATCATACCACCGATTATTATAAATTCAAAATAATCATGAACAAATTTATTATAAACAAGAATAATGATAAGAAGAAATTGAAAGCCCCATTTTGAGGGATAGGGATACTCACAAACGGGAGGCCTAGTCAAGACGTATGTGCAAGAAAGATAGTTGGAAACCATTATCCTAAATTATGCCTTCCACCTCTTTCTTCCGGTTAAACCTATTTATTTGTTATTTCAAATATGTTATTACATAATATATTGTTAGTATGGATTACATTATTACAAGATTATAATTTCATGTTAAACTTAGCAACTGCTGTATGATCAAATACGTTGTCATGAATTGTGATTGATTTATATCAATTAAACACAAAAACAATGTTGAATGTAATTATATCAGTGTCACTGATAGAGCATATAATATAGTATATACAAGGTGTTTGTAACAACTAAAAACATATAAATTTTAACATAAGGAATATTTATTATGGCAAGGGCTGATGGAATGTGCTGCTTTATTTTATTGTTATTAAATTTTTAGCAAAAACTAAAATGATATTGCGTCAAAATGGTGAAAAATCTGTTAAACTTGAAGAGGATCTATAAATCATCAAAAACGCGTAAAAAAGGATATTTCCATGGTAAGATAGATAATAAATATTGGATCTCACTTATTCTCTTCTCTTGAGCTAAGCCTATACACAGGCTTATCTATATTCCTTAAGATTTTTTTGATTTTCTAGCTTTTTAGTCATCACCTGAATCATTTGGAGCCACTTGAATGGCTCCGTCGCTTCACTCACCCGCTCCAATAAAAACAACATTAAAAATGTAGCCCAATATGCAACTTACACTTGACCTCCTCATTTAGACACGTATCATCACTGAATTAATCTTTAATATTGAAAAACACAGCCAAAAATAGCCAAAGTAACGGTTGAAGAAATATTTTAGTATCAACGGTAATAAAAAAAATTTTTAATATCAATAAAAAATTAAACAATAGTTAATTCTTTCTGTTTAATCTAATAGCATTCTTGATAAGTGAAATAAAAATACGATATGAGATAAGTTTTGAAATATACGTTCACATTAATTTTTAAATAACAAATCTTTCATTCGTCTTTGCACAGTAGTAATTGAAAAAAAATATTTTCGATTTATCAACATGTCCCTCATTAATTGATATTAAAAGAAACCAAAAAATGGGTCAACGATTATCCTTTTGTCGTGGCAATCCTGCTAAATGGACCGATGAAAATAAAAAAGAAGAGAAAAAATGTGCTGCACTAACAACGGCAAATGAAATAATTAAAAACGAAAATGCAAACAAGAAAAATGACAGGAATACAACAACGACTGAAAACAAAACGACTGCAAATATTGATGCAAGTGTAATACGAATTGGTAGTGATGTGTTTCACGATATTATCATTAGTGATTATATGAACGATGTTGATAATTATTCAATTAAATCATCGGAATATAATTATTATAGTCCAACGGGCACTGTACGATCGTTAGCATCATTAAAAAGTTCACAAACTTTCTATAGTGTAAAATTCAATTAAGAAAAATAAAAAAAGTCAATTAAATTATTGTAAATGAAAATGGACATTTTGCAATATAAACTAAAGTGAAAAACTTGTACAATTAAATTATCTAAATAAATTTTATTTGTGTTAAGTACCTATAAGTACATCATCATTTTAAACAATATATGGACTTGATTATTTTTCGATTCAAGTTATTTAACAGAACAACATCCTGGAATTAATGATGATTTATTTAGAGTGTTTGTGTGTTTGCCAAATGGAAATCAAGAAATAAGAATACCATCTCTGTATAAATTTTATAATTTGATTAGCACCAAATCTGAAGTATTGAAATTATCCTATAATTTGTATATGTAACCCAGAGAGTGCAATTTAAATGCCGTTATTTATAAAGAAAAATAATAAATTTTGGAAATGTTCAATGCGAAGAAAACAATTCTGTTCCACAAGAGCTGGCAAGGTTAAAAGGGAGGAGGGACAACTTTTTAGAGCCCTTATACTAAATAGAGTCAGGACACGAGTCTTTTTTCATCAAAGGTTCGCCTAAAATAAAACGAAAATAAACTGAATATTTAAAAAAAATCATTTAATTTTACCAAAAAAGAATAATTAAATTAAAACTTTCTAATTGTTCATTAACTCGTCTAACTAACAATAATTATATACTCAAACATAGGTATTTACTCAAACATGTGATAGCATATTCTGACATTTCTTTGATGAAAAATGGCCATCTTGCCCCAGCTCTATTTAGGACCTAAGGACATAAGGACCCTAAGGACCCTAAAACTTTTTATGCTACTACTTCATCTGCGTTAATGTCTAACGCTGAAAAAACATTTTAATTAACACAATTAAAAATTCGGTATTAAGTTTTTCGTCTTGTAATGGCTAGCTACATTTATGTGTTACGTGTTACATAATGATTAAAGTGAAATTTATTAAAAAATTAAAGTAAACGCACTAACGTAAAATGGATTCAAAACCTATCAAGATTTGTAAATTTCCATTGTCAAATCCCACAAATAAAGCCCTGTTTGAAAAATTTCTAAAAAATCAAATCATTTTTTGAACTTAATATCTCTCCTCTCTACATACTGAAAAAATCGACAGTTCAATACATAAGTTAGAATACAATAAACAACAAACATTAAATACAACCACAGTAAAACGTTAAGATCTTTTGATGTGTGAAAAATCTGACACCAAGCGATCGACTGACTTTTAGTGTAAGTAACAATCTCTTTAAAAAAATTAAGGCGTTATTATTTATTGTGTTTTATAGCCACATTTATGTTTAATGTCAAATTAGACCTTAAACGTTACATTAAAGATTACCCTAATGAAGCAGTAGTTTTTAACCTTTTGTACTCGTACTATCTTTTTGTATGGGTACTCAGCTACTCGACAGTAGTTTTAGTAAAAAATTGTAATACTTCAAAGATAAGTATTTTAAACAAAAGTACTTTACTTACATATCTTATTTTTATTTGCATATTACAATCATTATATTTTAATATTAAATTTTATAATTTTCCTTAGTGTGATATTTGAAGTAAAGAATAGGATGGCGCCTAAGAGGCGCCTTTCAAGTGCAAAGGGTATTTATTGTATCGCCGTAGCGGCGCCTTTCGAGTGCAAAGGGTTAGAATAAAATATTAATTTTAATATAAGTATTAAACGTATTTTAAATAATGGGTCATCCGGAAAGTTCGTGCCGTTTTTGGCGTAAATGACCATCCCGATTTTCTTCAAATGGCCCAAAAATTGTGGATTTTGAATGCTCAAAAGTTGCCGCTAATTCTTGACAGTTTGCCTCGGGTTTCGTTTTATTTCTTAACGCTTTGTTTCATCGTCAATACACGCAAGTCAGCCGGAGGGAACTTCATCTTTCAAAGACAAATTACCTTTTTGGAATCTCGCAAACCATTTTCTACAAGTTCTATTAGAAAGTGCATCGTCGCCATAAACACTATAAATATTTCTGGTTGCGTCAGCTGCATTAGTACCTTTTTTAAACTCGTACAACATGACATGATGTTTTTTGATGTCTAACAAGTATAAGTCCCGAGGCCGGACCTATCGATTTTGATGAAACTTAAATATATTGTACAACACTAAAAACGAATGGACAAGTATTTTTTTTATCGGCGGAAAAACGGTTTGAAGGGGTGAAATCGCCCTTCAAAAATAGAGGTAAAATTTTAGTTTTACGAATATTTCGAAAACAGTAAGAGATAGAGCAAAAGTTTAAATTAGCGATATTGCTATTTTTAAAGAGCTATCTATTGATATGCAATTTGTTAAATTTACATTAACAGGGGTGGTTGGGGGTTAAAATTTAGAGGTTAATTTTGCAAAAAGAGAGTGGAAAATAAACAATATAAAAATTTTGTTTACAGATTTGAAATCTACGTCAAAAAATCTAATTGGCCTGTTTTTGCTCAATGTCCTAATATTAAGTCTAGGGGTAGTTAACTAGGGGGTGACTGTGTCGAATAGTCGTACTACTTGGATAGTTCAAGAAGTTCTTCATCATGGAAAATAGTTTAAGACAATTAGAATAACGTAGAAATGAAATTCTCGATTTCAAAATTCACTTTGAGCAACACTGGAGAGGGGGTGAGTCACCCTCTTAAATTGCATACTAGTTTACTTACACTCATTTTTACTATTAACTGACTGACAGTGGGTAATAATGTTGCAATAAGTGGTTCTAAAATTGGACTATCGTATGTAAGGTTCGGGACCTTTACTTGTAAGATTGCTCATTATTACTGACAAAAAAAAAATTACTTAAACACTGTTTAAAGATTTATGATACATATTACAAGCAAATCTATCGACCTAGCACTAACATGTTGTTGCATGTTTCGTTTGCGGTTGAGTCAGTCCATACAAAGTGATCCAAATTTTAATTAATTTTTTACCTGATCGCACTCAATATTTTTTTCCTTTTGATTTTCTGGAAGAGCTACTCTAACTTAGCACAAATTTCAAATTTCAAATTTTAATCACTTGTGGTTGCCTTTTTAAATAATTTTGAAATTTGGAACATTCGCAGATTTTGACAGTGTAACATAATACGTTTTTTACTGTAACTCCGTTTAGGGTTGTGATAGAAATATAAAAAAAAAAAACACCATTGTTTTCAGAATTGCCTAAGCTTTAATTTGATATATTACAGGTGTGTGTTTAAAGCAATTAAAATTTTTTATATAAAAACTCAAAATTTCAAAGGAGATTCCAGAAAGATAATATTCTCAAAAATTTCGAAAAAAATTCTGGTTATTCTTTTAACTTTTATAAACAAAATTTAAAAAAATCAAGTTGGGACCTTCATGAGATCATATATATTTATGAAGACACGTTAAAAAACGCATTTAAAGGATCTTGAAGTTAGTGTGTTCTGATGATTATAATTCAGTTTATTAACAGATATAGGGTTTATTTTTTATAATTTTAAAAACACGGTAGAAAAATTTGTGATTGACGTTTTTTATTTTTCCAAGATTTCCTTTTTTTCAAACAAAAAGTAGAGGCGGACTCAGGGTTAATCCGGCCCTGGTGTAAATAGTAATTTCATGTATGTTATAGAAGAAACTCAGTGGCGTCGCAAGACGAAAATGGGGAGTAGGCAAGATAATTTTTGCGAGACCCTCTTTAATTTTGTTTTTGAAATTTCTGTCTTAAAAATTAGGCGTCAATTAAAAAAAAAAGAAAAAAAAACAAAAAGCAAAAAACAGTCACTCGCGAGGTCCCTTTAAGTGCGAGGCCGTGGGCGTGGGCCCACATCGCCCACGCCTAGCTACGCCACTGAAGAAACTTTGTAAGTTTCAATAAGTCCTGATAAAGATACAGTTATTCTATTTGTCCTGAGACAGTCAGGCTGTGACAAGAAACAGACAAGTAGGATCTTGCAAGCAGAATTTTAGATATGAATCGATCTCATGCCAGTGCTTAAGTAATGTAGTTCAGTTAATTGTTCAGTGTTTCTACAAGTTGGTCTTTATATTCAATCTGATCCAACAATTCGGTGTTCAATCATAGAAATGTATAGAAAGACAACTCAAAAAGTCCTTTAAAAAATTAAATTATCATTACAAAAAAAAATAGCAGCAGTCATTTGAGTTCCTATAGTATATTTTATCTCTATCTAATAAATGACAAGACATATTTCTTAAAGGAATACTAACTTTGAATTGGGGTATAAAAAGATACCACTACATTAAAGTGTTGTTATTATTACACTCTTATAAATTGCTTATATAGGAATTTTTGTCAAGGTCGTCATAATTTTCAGTGGTATACAACGTAAATACTTGCTTCAAAAAAAGAACCATAGTTTTAGCGAAAAGAACGACAGCTGGAAATGGCTCATCCACATAAAGTTATGTTTTAAACAAACTCGTAATATAGCTATCTCTCACAAGATCTACTATCTAATATATTGAAAAAGGATAGTAGAAATTATAATAACTTTTTGGAGTGTTTTTAGGAGAAACATTTTTTTTAAAATATGATCCCAATAAGATCCCAGCTTAAAATTTTGTTTGTTTGTAGATCAATACTTAAGTAATTACCTAAAAAAATTTCAAAAAGATTTGACATATTATTTTTTTGGAATCAATTTTTCAAAATTTAAGTTGAAAAATTAAAGGTTATAATTTTTTTGAAATTAGCTTGTTGCATATCATTTTAAAGCTTATAAATTTCTAAAAAAAAAAATGGTATTTTGCTCCAAAATATATCTTTATCCTAAGCAGAGATATAGCTAGAAACGTAAAACAATGTGTGTCTAAATTTTACATATTTCACAATTTAAAGAATTGTTTAATAAAAAAGTACCTGAGATAAAAACAAAATCTTTTGCTTTCTTTCTTCTATCACCTAGTATAACCAGTGGACAAAATCTTAGGTTAATATAAAATAGTAAGTTAATTGTCTTTGGATCACTTGATATGGATTGACCCGGTTGCTACTTGAAGAAATATGAATTTATTCGAGCGGCTCCGAAAACGGCACGAACTTTCCGGATGACTTAATAACTATTTTGTTATTTTGTATCAAAATAACAATTAAGTGGTAGCTGCACAAAGCTGAATAGAAATATGTTAATTCGTTAATCGTTTATTATTGTAATGGCAAAGTTTACATAAGTATTGTTTAACAAATTAACTTTTAATTTCAAAATCGGCTAATGGTTTCTTATCACAAAGTTATTTTTGTAAAAATTTCAGTTTTTAATTAGAGACGAAGCATAAGATTTTAAAAAATTAAAGAACTTACCAAGTATACTGATTTATTTTGCTTTTAACTAATATATTAATTCCATCAGTATTCAATAGATGACTTACCTGAAATAAAAAAAAAATATATTATTTATTAGTATTCATAGAGAAAAGGAAAATTCATTATCACTTCATTCGTACTCACAAAACAGAGCAGAAAAGTTAAGAAAACTGGGCAGTGGACTTAATAAAGACTAATTGGCTAGCTGATCTAACGATAGTTAACAATAGGTAACGTTGACTGTTTAAAAAATTATATTTTCAGTAAACAAACGATTTAACTTGGAAGCTTTTTATTTTTTTTTTTAAACTTATAACACACCTACTATTTTTAATGTGTAAATGACGTAAATAACTACTACTAAGCCAAAGCACAAATTTTTTTGGCTCACTACTAGATATAATAAAGCTAAATATCTTGCTAATAGATAACTGGTTTCAGGATAATAATCTAAAACTAAATATCGGAAAAACATACGCATTGTGTTTTCGAAATAATAATATTGATACGATTACCTTAGATAATTCAAATACAAATATCAAAATTATTGAACATATAAAATTTTTAGGCATATATTTAGGAGTAGATAGCAATTTAAGTGGTAAAGTACATGTAGAATGTAGATCAACTACCCAAGAAACTGTCCAAACTCAGTTACACTTTATGTAAACTTAAAAGCATTATATCTTCAGAGGCATTACTTCAAGTATATTATGCTCATATGCATTCATATTTAAAATATGAAATTCTATTTTGGGGAAATTCTGTTAATATTGAAAATGTATTAAAAATACAAAAACTATTTGTCAAAATAATGACAAATTCAAATCCAACTGAACATGCAAAATCACTTTTTGCAAAGTTGAGAATTTTAATAGTTGTAGATATTTATATTAAGAGGCTCGTAAACGAGCAATAAAATTGCTACATATTGCCTGAAATATTGCTGAACATTGTGGCCCGGCCACACTTAGATAATATGGTGCCAGCAACTATGGCTGGGCAACATGTAGCCAAATATATCCCGGCATCTATCAACCACAGTATTGCTGATAAATTTGCATGTACACGTGGCAATAATGGCCGACTCTGAAGAAATGTTAATTAGCGCCGCATATATAGTGTACTAGCTGGGACCCACGGTTTCAGTCGCATAAAATTATCTGAATTATAGGTAAAATTTATAGGTCAATTCAATCATATATTCCAAAATTCTGTGCAAAATCAATTATTTATAGCACTTGACCCTGCTCGCCCAATCACTCTAAAATAACTATCTTCATATTTTATTAGCATGGCTAATTTTCGCACCTTAAGAACTTAGTATGGGTACCTATACCAGCAGTTTTAGAATTGTTTCTATTTTAGACCCTTCAATGCACCAAGGCCACGGGAAATCATTTTAACGTCACTTTCATCTTTCACAGAGATGTCAACAGAGATGTCAACATGTACTTAAGTAAAAATTGTCAAATTTCTTCAGCTTTTTAATTTGCTCTCTATTTGGTGTAACTGATGGATGAAACACGTCCATTTAAATTTGATATTCTGAAATCTTGTACAAAATCAGTTCCTTATGTGCTTATGTGCTTCGCTTCGCTCGCTCGACGACTCTAAAGTATTATTCATATTTCCAAGTCCTATTCATATTTTTATAGCATAATATCTAACTTTCATAAAATTTTATCAAAATCAGTCAAGTTGTTTAATTAGAGTATAGAGTTGTTTATTCGATAGCGCTGGAGGATTCATTCCAACTTCACCTTAATTTCAAATCAGATATTCTGAAATTCTTCACTACATTCGTATTTCAAAAGCGTGTCTAATTTCAGAGGCGGCGCAATGGGTGGGCGAAGTGGCCTCGCGCTTTTGGGGTCTCCAGGCGGGGCCTCACATTTGTAAGAAAGCAGACAGAACTTGATTAAGGGTATTGTCGGACTGTTGAGATTTCTTTTTTTTTTTTGTTCATCATCAAATTTTTAGGGAGTCGGTTTTGAAAAATCATGAGAAGATGCCTCGCAAAAGTGATTGAGGCGTTTTTTTGCTCGTCGATCCCCAATTTTTAAGGGAGAAATTTCAAAAATTAAAAGGGGCCTCGAAGAAATTATTTCGCCTACTCCCCATTTTAGTCTTGTGCCGCCTCTGCTAATTTTCATACCTTAAGATGTTATCGTCGATAGTTAGATATTCATACTGAAAATTTTAAGCGCACTGTGATTTGTGAGACATTTTGAGATCCCAGAGCTCCGGAGAATATTTCTAAATTCACATTGATTTATTTTGGAATCTCAATAATATTTAAGAAAAATTTGGGTAAGATCCGTCTGATCGTTTATTTGAAGGGTTTCTGAGGCCGCAAAAGCCTACGGGGGAATTTTAGCCTCATGTCCATTTTTATCAGAATTTCAGTCCTATTCGAAAAAAATTTGGTAAAGATCCGTCCAGCCATTTATTTTGGGTTTCTTTGGAGAGCCAAAAATTTGGTAACGATAGGTACGTTCAGACTCCAGTCCTTTACTTTACACTTTTTTAGGGGTTCTCAGGTCCTACAAGATAACTTTAACTTTGATCGTTTTTTTTTTTTTTTTTTGATTCGTATACCAATTTTACCTATAGTCTTGTTTCATCATTTTTTTGATACCTGCTACCATTTTCTCGAAACTACTGAGAACAAATAAATAAAGTCCATATTTCATTTTTAATATCAGGACTGAGCCCGGCTCGATGGAAATTTCATCTGTATGAAATTTAATGAGAAGAGCAAACATGCCAATTGATGATAATTGGTAGAGTCCAGTTGTTTATTTCTTATAGGATACAAATGATATTTTGCACATTAAATAAGTAATTTCATAGTAGTCGTAAGTAAAAATATTATTGTTGGTATCTATAGAAATATTTATTAATATTTACAAAAATTACAATATTATTTTTTTCCAAGTACTTAGCAACTATAACAAATTTGCATGATTTTTTGATAAGTTGGCCACAGATCACTGTATACAGTAATAAAAAATTGATATTTTATGGCTTTTCGCAAATTTGTACGGTTAGACAAAAAATTTTGCAAAAACCTTTCTTAGCGCGCGCCTACGACCCAATAGGGACCTACATGCCAAATTTCAAGTCTGTAGGTATTATAGTTCTGGGAAATAGGTGAGTGAGTGAGTGAATGAGTGAATGAGTGAATGGTATTTGGCATATATATATATATATATATATATATATATATATATATATATATATATATATATATATATATATATATATATATATATATATATATATATATATATATATAGATAGATAGATAGATAGATAATAATTTATTCAAAAGCTTCACTAGAATGTCAAAAGGCGACTTTGAATACTTACTTCAAAAAAAATTGGACCTAAAATTCGCGTCAGTTCGCGGACATTTTATTTTATATACAATCTCGAAAAGTTCTCATACTATACAATAAATTCAAGAATAGTTAGGAGAATGTCCTCATATTCTACAAATGTCATCAAAAACTGCTATATATAAAAATTTTGTTCCCATACTATCTGCTGGACACACACACACACACACACACACACACACACATATATATATATATATATATATATATATATATATATATATATATATATATATATATATATATATATATATGAGTCGATGAGTTTCAAAACTATCTAATTAACACAACTAAAAATGTTCAGGAAACACAAAAAACTGTTATCTCACTTATAATAATGATTTTTGTGTGGTCTTTACCATTAAATTTTTAGGAAAAATCATACAGTTCTTATAAAGAAACAAATAACAACGAAACCACTCTTCAATAATTAGTAAATAACGATTAAAAATTATAATTAACTACTTTTGCAGCAGTTTGCTTTAATTAGATGGTTTTGAAACGGTTGATTTTGTAATTAACTACTTTTGCAGCAGTAACACTAACAATTAGACACTTTTGTAGCAGTAACTTTTGCAACAGTTTATTATTCTTTCAATAGGTTTTAACTAAAATAACATTCCTAGAAATCTACCTATTTACATCGTACAGCGCCGTTTTTATTATAACTTATGAAAACTAAGATATTTTCTTATAATTTAGTAGAATATTCTTCTATAAAACAAGTCTCTTTACTGTAATTTAACAGTAAAACTCAAATCAGAACGACCATGTTTCACACAATTTTATTCTGCACACATTCGCAGTCTGTCATATTTGGCAATTCCACAAGTTTCTTTGTATTTTCTTCTAATTATTTCAATAGTAAATATTTCCTTAGAGAGAGTAATAAAATTATCACATACAATTTTATTTGATCCCCTGCAGGCTTGCAATGCCACATATTGACCACCTAACCAGCTACTTTTTTTCCAGGTTTTTCTAGTGACGTCATTTTTATATTTAAATAATTAGATAGTTTTGCAACAGGTTTGTGTTGCTTGCAACTCCATGTTTTTCCAATTGAAAAATATTGCGATTAGCTACTTTTGAAACAGTTTCGTATTTTTGTCATTAAAATTAAAGGGGAAAAAGCTGACTTTGCACCATCTAGTTCGTATTTTTTGGTGCAGTTTATCCTCCTGAATAATAAATCGTCTCTAACTCAATTTTGAAAAAATTATCAATTAGATGGTTTTGAAACTCAGCGACTCATATATATATATATATATATATATTATATATATATATATATATATATATATGTATGTATATATATATGTATGTATATATATATATATATATATATATATATATATATATATATATATATATATATATATATATATATATATCTATATATGTATACAGGCCGGTCCAGAATTATGTACCGTAATTGCTGGAGCTGACAGTATGTTCAAAAATAATTGTACCTTTTCATCTACACTATTTTCCAAAACTCAATAATAAGGGTGTTAAAGCAGAGGGGTAAAATATAGAGGGGTGGAACGAAACTGACTTCTTTTTTTTTTAATTTTTTAGGCGCTTTTGATTACTGGATTCATATTCTAGGGGCGCGTATGAACATTAAGATAATTAAATTTATGGTACCAATTATTCGATCACTTATAATTAGGGGATAATTTGGAAATAGATACTTCTACTTTAAATTACTCGAAAAGGGTAATATTTCTGGAAATGTCACAAGTATACCTTTTTTGCATGAAATTGTCTGAGGAGTTATATTATCAGGGATTTTGTTTAAATAATTGCAAATTAAAAAAGAAAAGACGTGATAACTCACACCTACAACCCAAAACCACCCCTTAGTCATGAGTGGTGGAATAAGTGCTGACATAAATTTAATCCTTGTAACGCAAAATAAATATCAATCCGTTACTCAAAAGCGTTTGGAAAATATTTAAGAAATAATGCTTTTCGCTTCACGTCTTTACAGAATTGTACTCCCTTATTATTGAGTTTTGAAAAAAAAAAAAAAAAAATATATATATATATATATATATATATATATATATATATATATATATAAAACAATTGTTGAATTTAGTATTTTGATCCTTTATTTACGTCTTATACTTAAACCATTCTATGTTTCTTACTTTGACACCTAGATGTCACTCTAGGTGTCATATTACTCATATTACCAGGGTTGGCATATTTAAAACAAAGTGTTTTAAATCATAGGTTTTAAACAGTATTTAAAAGACAATCTAAATAAATCATGTTTGAAATTAAAGTGTTTTAAACGATGTTTTAAACTATGTTTAAAACAAATAAAAACATTGCATAATAAACTGTGTTCTGAACGTTCTTTAAATTCTTTCGGCTAGAATAAAGGTATAAATAAAATGTTCTGAAATAAAAATATAGGCTAATTATATCTTTATTTATTTAAAAATTAAAGCCATTACATTCTAAATATTCATGAATAATACTTAAAATAATTAGAACAAAGATTTAGGTTAAACTAAAATTTAAGTATTTCGATTTATGTTAATTTTTTTCGTTTATATTAAGTAGAAGTATATATTTATGTAAAGTACCTTAAGATGGTGGCTATCACTAAAGTTACCGATCTATATAAGCACGTATAAAAAAAGTATATTACTATATCAAGTACCAATTTATATTAAGTATTTATTTCTATTTAAATCTTGGAAAACAGCAATCAGCTTTACAGCTTTTTCCGTACCCAGTGTATTCCTCACATCGGAATGAATAAACCCAAATGTTGAAAACAATCTTTCAACTCCAGCACTTGACGCTACAGCCGAATGTAACCCATATTAGAGGCATTGTCTATGACGAAACTGCGAACTGTACATTGAAATTCTTCACATTTCTTAATGGCTGCTATAGCAATCTTCACCAAATAATCTCCTGTGTGGCTCTCAGCTCCGGTATCTATCGTATCTATTAAATTAGTTTTCTCCTTTAAAATATCAGAAACACAAACACAGACAATAGAGTCATTTCGTACATTGCTCCATCCATCAAGAGACATGTTAAGTACTTTTCCTTTTAGTTCATCTCGTAGTTTGTCCTTAGTCGAACTGTAAACTTCATCCAGTAGATTACCTCCTATCTGTTTTCTATTTGGTAGTTTATATCCTGGATGGAGCATTTCTACAAATTTTAAGTATTCTGGATGTTCTACATGAGTAAAAGGCGTGTTTGTGGCTTATACGAAACGTGATAATTGTAGATCAAATTTATTTTTCTGATCTGGTTTGGTTGATACTATGAGGTTTTTAATTGATACGCCGCTACCTAAAAATACAAAATGATTAATGTATTGAACAGACAAAGCCCAAGCAAATATAAAAATATTGTACAGAAAAGTTAAGAAAAGACAGAAGACGAAGTAAGTACCCTTATTATATTAATATATTTAAGAGTTACTTTATAGTATTCCATATTTGTAAATAATAAACAAATATTTTGCAAAGTAAAATATTTGTTTATTATTTACAAGTACCCTTACTTATTTCGTCCTAAAGAATACCTAAATGTGAGTCCTAAAAATAGAGTACCTATTGATATTTACAAGTTTAATATCAATAGTTACTTACTCTATTTTTGCCTATTTCCAACCTAACATCAAATTTAATTCGACAAAATTCATTAAGTCAAGAAAAGAACTATCTATCTACAGCTCAATTTCTATTTTAATTCTATGAAATTAACTAGTAAATAGTAAGAAAAAAAATACAGAAGACAGAATAGTAGGATAAACTATAATATCTTTAGATGTAAAAGGTAAAGACAGTACCGATTTGTTAGAGGTACTACTGGCATTACTACAAACGCTCACGCTTCTGCTAACATAGACATCAGAGTCTTGATCGCCGTCTATACTTTCCACGTTCGTGCCAGTGTCTGACTCGGACTCATTATTTAGCGACGCTTTACATTTTGAAAATGAACTTCCACTCTTTTTACTAATCCTACTAATTCAAAATTACATTTTCGAAAACGCACTCTATTGGTTTTTAGTGCAGAATTTCCTTGACCCACTAAAATAAAGTGGTCCCATATCTTATCTTCTTCCGTCCACAAGTTGACATTTTTTTTTATAAATACATTCACCCCCGATTTCGAAATTCAAATAAGTTTACAAACAAAACGATTTTTCTTTTTTTTCTAATTTAATGCTGAAAAATCAAGAATTACGACGTAAAGAAACACCGAATAATTGAGAAGGTACATTTTTTTCTCAATTATCGTATTCTACTTACCAGTTTCATTTAAAGAAAAAATTTCTCGAGATTATTCGAAGATTTAATACCAAATTTTATAAAATTTCTCGGCAACACCAGGCAATGTCTTTGTTGTACACCGTATTCAACACAACTAATTTACGTTGTTTTAAAATTTTGAATAAACAGCAAACGGTTTATAAATTTTGCAACAAACAAAATATTCAAATTTTTTCCGTTAATGACATCTATTATAAATTAAATGTACATATCGTACATATGTATACCTAGTTATCATAAATTTTTTTTATATCAGTAACTGGCAGCAAAAAGTCCAGTATTTCGTGACAAAAAGTTTTTTCCATAATATGATTAAATTACAGGGATCAAACCTGTTTAAAGTTTGTTTTAAACTTATGTTTAAAAAGAGTTTAAAATGTTTAAAACACATGTTTAAATTAAACGAATAACAACATGATTTAAAACATAGGAACACATGTTTAAAACATTTTGAACTGTTTGTTTTATAAATTTAAAAAAATAACTGTTTTTTTCCATCACTGCATATTACACGTCTGTTTGTATATCGGTTCCCAACTTCTAGTGTCATTAATATTTCTCTGTTTGTATATAGATTTGTATATAAATTTCTGGATTGTTTTTTTTTTAAAAACATATTCATTGGATTAAAAAAACTTTCTTTCATGCTTATTAAGAAAAAAAAAATGGATGTTTAATTTATTTGTCAATTTTTATAAGCCAGTTTAATTACACACCTAAAAATAGTGTTCCGGTATAGGGGCTTTTACGTTATAATATCTTTAATAAATTCTTAATATTAAATAAATATCAAAGAAATCCAAACAATTAACGAACTTAACTTTTTAAATAGCGAAATAACGATTAACGAAGTTATATTTTAAATTAACTCTGCTCACCTTTGCTAATGTACCTTATCTTTTCGTTTTACTTATTAAAAATTATTAAAAGAAATGTTACCTAAGCCACTCATAACTTCCAGGAAAAAATGTTAACGTTTACATTCTCACAGATACTATGTTTATAATATATAAACATATAAATATTAAAATAAAAAATTTGAAATAATATGACATCAAGTATGTGGGTATTTTAAATAATTTGGACAATATAAAATATATAAAATTATTTAAAGTCTTGATTAATCACAAAGTAAATCTTTCAACAGTGAAATATTTTAAAAAATAAATTTCATCTCAAAAATAAATTAATTTAATTTACATACAAAAGAATATCGAATGGAGAATACTCAGGTGACATTCCTTAATAGTAAGCTATATATATATATATATATATATATATATATATATATATATATATATATATATATATATATATATATATGTATATATATAAAAACCACATATTTTTCTTTTTTTTGTCTCATAGGAAAAAAAGTTAATTTAGCTCGACTTAAGAATGCTCACCAAAAATTAGCTCGATAAAAAATTTTTTAAGGGTCGCTCAAAACTTTTTAAAATCTGAAAATGGGCCAAAAATCGATTTTTGTTTTTCATCAAACTTTTTTTCTCATCCCTGCATATGTTTGTACAATGAATAATAAAAAATTCTTCCAAATTTTAAATCAAAAAATTGATAATAAAAGGTCGCTCAGGATTTTAAAGTCAAAATATTTAATATTTTTTAGGGGCGCTGAAAAATATTAAATATTTTGACTTGAAAAATTTTCAGAACTGTTGAGCGACCTTTTATTATCAATTTTTTGAGTTAAAAATTTTGAGGAATTTTTTATTATTCTATGTACAAACATATGCAGGGATGAGAAAAAAAATTTGATGGAAAATAAAAATCGATTTTTGGTCCATTTTCAAATTTTAAAAAGGTTTCAGCGACCCTTAAAAAATTTTTTATCGAGCTAATTTTTGGTGAGCATTCTTAAATCGAGCTAAATTAACTTTTTTTCCTATGAGACAAAAAAAAGAAAAATATGTGGGTTTTTTGCGCCACCCTAATATATATATATATATATATATATATATATATATATATATATATATATATATATATATGTATATATATATATATATAAACATTATCTGTTGTAAATTGTTATCTTAATTATTTTACTGCAATTTTCTTATCATTACAATGAAAAATCGTAATTGTAGTCTAATTTGTTTTGGTTGAAATGTCTAGGACCTGTTTATTCGTAAACCTATCCATCATTAAGGATAAAACTAAAAGATAATGGCCATTCAATTTAATTGACTCAATTTAATTAAATATTTTTATGTTAATTTAAATAGTCGAATGAATACCTAGCATTTATTAAAAAGAATACAATTTATAATAACTTTGCTTACAAACTCTGGGCGCAATGTATTTTCTAAATAACACGAACCAATTGTGAAGACAAATTTTTTTTATTCTTATGAAAAATCCAGTACAATAGTATTTAGAACTGATTATATTTGAACCTTGATCCAGATACATAGACAGCCATCCCAATATAAATTGATAACATTAAGCCCAAGTATTTCTGAAGAATTTTATTTGTTAAATTATCAATATCTTTTAATTATAAATACTTATTAATCAAAATACCTACTTAAAATTCTACTTTATATTGAATATACAATTCTAAATTTTATAACTGAAATACACTACCATGAAATTAAAGGAGCCAAAAGAAATTCCAAATTTTTAGTTATTTTTCGAATGGCTGTATTTGTTTTTTTGGCTGTAGTTATTTTTCGAATGGCAGCATTTGCTGTATCGGAATAATTAAATTTAGAATAACAGGTGCAGAACAGAAAACTAATACATTGCAAAAATAATTTGCAAGTAAAATTAACTGGCGATTACTGTTTACTCCAGCATCACAAAGATTTTCTTATTAAGTAGGGGAAGGCTCGCCATAGTGGCCCAGGCAGGTAAAGTGGTCATCATTAGTTTGAAAATGAACTAAAAGCTGTCATCTCTTGTTATTTAGTTTAAATCATCGATTTACAATTTATATAATGTCATGGTGCATATCAACTCGTTAGGTGTCACTTAGAAAATTTTATTTAAAAAAAGCGTTTCTTGTGCCCTCTGATCTAAGGTAAGAACTTACAAATGTTATATAAAATATGTTGTATTATAAATACTTGGTTTCTGTGAATATCCCCTGTGTCTATCATAGTTCTGAAGTAATTAATTTTATAATAAACAATTACAAATCATACGTTGGGGCGGGACTTATTTCAGTTTTGCCATTGTACTTAGTTTTGGGTAATGTGACCCACTATGTATAAAGAAAAGGTGGCTCAGGGGATCCAATGGTCGTACCAGAATTATGGCCGGAATCAAAACCAGAGGATGGCTGGATACAACGTATGATATGCAAAAGATGGGCCCATTAAATCTGCTCTGGTTGCAATGAGGAAGATGATGATTTTACTTGTGAATTTTGTCTAAAAAATGAATAGTTACCATCTGACTACTTTGGATAATTAAATACCCCTGTTGCAGCATCTGCATAACATAGCGAATTTCCATATTGGGCACTGGCGGATCTCATCTAAGACCTGTGCCTATTTAAAATAGTTTAGCTTTCTAAGAGTAAAAGAATTTCTAAAATCGGCTGGGTTATTAGTTTTGGCATTTTTGGGACCCAAAAACCCGAACGGATTTTGTGCAGCATAGTTGTATCCATCTAAAATAATTTAGTTCTCTAGCAGTGAGAAAATTTTTATAATCGGTTCGGTAGCTTATTTCTGGCGTTTTCGGATCTGCAAGATCCCGGTGGACCTCATTAAAAAATCAGCTCGACCGTATCTTCTAGACGGACTTTATGTAACATATATATATATATATATATATATATATATATATATATATATATATATATATATATATATATATATATATATATAGGATATTTTACCTTTCTAACAGTAAAAGTATTTTCAAAACCAGTTGTGAAGCATTCTACGCCACATTTGCATCCGCATGACAGTTGTGGATCTCAGATAACACAACTTGTACCTATCTAAAATAGTTTACCTCGGCAATAGTGAACAAAAATTTTTAAAATCGGTCAGTTATTTTATTTTTGACACTTTTGGGTCCCACTGACGCTGTCGGACCTTTCATGACGTAATCTATATAAAGCTCTCTAACAGTGAAAAAATTTTCAAAATCGGTCGGTTAGTTTATTTTTACCACTTTTGGGTCCCATGGACCCTGGCGGACCTTACATAACGTAATCTATATCTATCTAAAATGACTTAGCTCCCTAACAGTGAAAAAATTTTCAAAATCGGTCGGTTAGTTTATTTTTGACACTTTTGGATCCTGTGGACCCTGGCAGACCTTACATAGCGTAATCTATAATCTAATATAAAATAGTTTAGCTCTGTAACAGTGAAAAAATTTTCAAAATCGGTCAGTTAGTTTATTTTTGACACTATTGGGTCCTATGGACCCTGGCGAACCTTACATAATGTAATCTATATCTACCTAAAATAGTTTAGCTCTGTAACAGTGAAAAAATTTTCAAAATTGGTCGTTTAGTTTATTTTTTACAATTATGGGATCAGTAAACACTGGCGGAACTAATACAACTCTAATACTCTAACAGTAAGAAAAGGGTTCTAGGGGTCTCATGACAGTCCGTAAGTTCCTTGTGGACATCATTTAATTAATTAATTCAAATACTTTAACTTACTAACTGTGAAAAATTTTTTTAAATCGATTGGGTAATTAATTTTTGGCCTTTTTAGGTTCCCAAGACCTTGACGGATCTCACATAAGATACCTTAAATCCGTTTAAAATTGTTTAACTTTCTAACATTAATAGTTACTAACAAAAAAATTTTCAAAATCGATTCATTTAAAATTTTTTTCCGTGCATATATACATATTATGTTGTTTTGTTTCATATTTAATAATATTATATCATAACATAAATTTCAATTTCTTGTTTATTTAAAATTCAATAAAAAAAATATCTTTATTACAATCATAAGCTTACAAAATCTGCTTAATTTTCATTTTTCAACTTGAGACAGAACTATGCTAATTATAATGCAATAAACGAGAAACAAAACTTTCTTTATTATAATACTTATATGTGGATAGATTTCACTTGTTCTCACAAAATTCTTTAAAAAAAAAGAAATATTTTCATATTTTATAAGGAATTGAGACATAAATATAAATTACTTACAAAGATGGAAAATTAATACAAATGTGAATAATTACAATTTTCTCGAAAAATACTTAAGATAGAAAGAAAATTATAAGAATATTTTCTTCACAATTTTTTTTTTTTTCAACGATGTAAAAATCGAACTGTCTAATGATAGGATCGAATAATAAAAAATGGCCAGAAAATCTACTTATGGACATCCGCTGTGTCTGGCTGACGAACTTAGCCGCGCCAATCCTGATCTTAGTTCGCACACAAAATTTCATATGCACTAAACGTTTCGTTCGAAAGTTATCGTGGCGACATATATATATATATATATATCGCCACGATAATAATTACTAATTACTAGCGAATTGTAATTATTTTAATTAAAAATTGTAATTTCATTTAAAAATTAAAAAATCAATTTTATCTATGTTAATTTTTAATATTAATAATACTATACCACTTTACCTACCCAAAGTGGGTAATGTGGTTATTTTGTCACATACGAAATAATTGAAAATTTTTTGTTACTATGAATACGTAAACCGTATGTATGTTACCAAATAAAGACATTATTAAATTTGCAATTGTATTATGTAAGGAAATATTAATTTATTAAAACCGTTTAGAAAATACATCAGTTCAAAATTTAGGGTGACCACATTACCCTACCTTCCCCTACCTATGTGTACCTATGTGTATTTTTACAAAAAATTAAAAACTTTAGCAAGAACTGAGAAAATTAATTTCCAAAAAAGTAAATGAAGCAGGCAACTAGTATTAATTTTTAAAAAAGTTAAAATATTTAATTAAAATTACAAGTTTAATTTTTTTTTAAATCTAGTTGCTTCCCATATCCAAAATCCTACCACACGCCACTGATAAAGTGCACTAATAAGTACTATTGGTATAAAAGTACTCTGTTTAGTCGTTTGAAATGACATTAAATTATCTTGTAACCTATTTAATCGTTTTGTAGCATCATTTGGCATGCAAAAGACAAATACTTTAAATGTATGTAACTAGAATTTGTTACAGGAGGTACTTATTGATAATTAATCAATGAGAAAATGTTTTAATGATTGTTATTTTCCACTCAAATAACCTGTCAATATCAAATGATTACCGTACCACAACCACAACAACTTTCAAGTGATTTCAATTTATTAAAATCCTCCTGCCGTAGCATTCTGCATAACACAGCGAATTTCCGATCATAAAAGTTACTTTTTCTTGAAAACCCGCTTACCTAGAGTAATAGTTAAAAATGTATCTTCTGTGGTTTTCTTCGCTCTTTCAAACAATGTAAAAAATAAATTGGAAAGACTTTTAAATTTTGGTAAATTTTCGCAAAAAACTCATTTTTTAAGGTTTTCTGAATCCGACGTGTCTGGCTGGAGAACTCATCCAAGATTTTTGGACTTCCAACATTTTACTGTTTTATTATATACAAATCCTAAAGGTATCCTACTATTATAACAAGTTTCATCCCAAAGTGAATTTCTCGGAAATATAGACAATCAAATTTTCGAAAATTCTAAAGTAATTCAAAGTAGAAATAGTCCTCACTATATGAAATTCTGTATTATGGTATATTTCGATGTTAAAATAGGTCCTTCAAAAGTATTGATTCAAATTGTTAGTAGAAATGCTGTAAAATGGATAAAATTTTTATTTTTTAAGACGAAATTTGTTGTAAAGTTCTTTTTATCTAATTTATAGCGAATAAAAATATTAACTAAATCAGAAGAATTCTGATATTACGTGAAAAATGTGTTCTACTTCATTATTATCCAAGAAGAAATTCTACAAAATTTCTGATTTCTCGCTTGTGACATGGTTAACATATTTATACGTACTATAATTCTTTTATTAAATACTAGTGTAGCGAGTAAAAATTAAATTACAAAAAAATTAAAAATTAAATTTTGATTTTGTTGGGTTAGGGCGTATATATGTATTTTTATTTGTATGTAAAGTATTTGTGTTGACGTTGATATTTATATAATGTAGAGAGCGCACTAAAATCAGAAAGTTTCACAGAGCCAGCTCGAGGTGTTAGTGAGCTTGTAAAGTTGCAGTGGAAGTCGAAATTTTCCTGTGGATCTTTCCCCAAAACCAAAGAAATGTGCCCTCGGTCGCTACTTCTTGATATAAGGTATAAAGTAATTAAAACCAAAGTTTTCCGCACCACAAATGTACAATTTATTTAACAAATGTAACGATGTTCGCACATACAGCAATCCCCCGAAGAACACGATTAATTGATTCCGTGTTCTTTGAAACCGTGTAGTTCGAGACCACCAAAAGATAAGCATTTTTTATTACAAGTGTGAAAATAAAAAAATATAAAAAAAAACATTCCGTTTAATTTGCAAGTTGTGGGTATTCCAAACATATTGCGACTGTTAAAACCTACTTTTCGTTATCGAAAATTATCGATAACGGACTACTTATCATAAATTGGTTATAATTGTTTAATTTAAGCTCTATTAGTCCCTCTGATTTGGTTACCAATAGAATATTTTCGAAAAAATTAGTTTTCGATACTTTTCGTAAAGTTACGAAAAAGATCGAAAACTAATTTTTTCGAAAATATGCTATTGGTGACTAAATCAATGGAGCTAACAGAGCCTGAAGAAACCAGTTAAAACCAATCGATGATACGTTACGTGGTATCGATAATTTTCGATAATGAAAAGTAGGTTTTGACAGTCTCAATATGTTCGGAATATCCATAACTTGCTTCGCTTAAGCCTTCAAAAATTTCGTTATTTTTTCGCTACGACGCACCGTTTACGAGATATTTACGATCAGAAGTTTACATCTACATATTAAATATTTAATACATTGTTTATAAAAATGCAAATATAAATAAATGTTTTCCTTTTTTAATTTTTATTTTTATTGTTATTAATTATTTGGCTTTTTTAATAATTTAGGATTTTCTGTGAAATGAATAAATTCTGAAAATATGAATTTCTGAAATCTGTACTATTTCAATGGAAGTGTAAATGAAATTTTTTACTCACAGGGTTTAGAAGGATAATAAATTTTCAAAGTACATTATAAAGTAGGTAAGTACTAAAAATTACATAAAATTTGAATCTATTTTCATTGAAGCTGAGTTTTAAGCACCCTGTAAACGATCAAGTTGTTTTTCAGTTACAATTCAGTTACAATCACTTTCAGTTTTTCAATTTATTTTCAATTTCCACCTTAAATTTTTGTAAAGCGATTCAAATTCAAAACTGTTAATCAAAGAATCAGTCATTACGAATTTTAACAGAAACATGGATATTATAAACCGTATAAACGAACAAAAAAGTTCAAATTTTCAAATTTCTGCCCCGTTCATATTTTGAATTTCATTGCTATAAATGATTTATTTACATATTAAATTTTTAACATAATTATTTAATATTTGAATGCAATCTAAATGTACTATTATTTTATAAATTTAATCTTATAATTTTTTTTTAGAATAACTGAAAATCATAGTTATCTAAAGTATTTTTATTATTTATATGTCAAAATGTTTCCTTCACACAATAAAAAGTGTAAATTAGAATGTTGAATATTTTTTTAACTTAATAATAAAAAAAAAATTTTAACGGATATTATGTTTTCAGCAAATTTTAGTGATATTTAAAAATACTTACATAAAATGAATTAAATTAGAAAACATTTTGGAACATCTCTGACGCCTTACGTCTTGTGTCTGACTCTGATGAGATTTATTGCGGAAATGCAACATGATTAATTTCAAATTGTCATGACATATTCCAATAATATTTAGCGGTTTTAAAGAAAAAAAAGCAACTTAAAACAGGCATACATATGAATATTGTATGATCGAGTGTGACAGCTGTATATCGTCGACTGCCTTGCTTAAAAAATTTTTTTCATATCACTCAAAAAGTTTCCATTTTGAAAATGTACCATTTCAAAAATTGAAATGGAGATAGTTTGTCCGTATAATAAAAAAAGACAACAAATGTCCCTTTGGAAATTTTTTAGTCAATTTCTAACAAATTTTTCTCTGAAATTGATTTACGTAAATTAATAGTTCAAGAACTTGTCATATGTAATTTTTTCACTGTTAGAGAGCTTAATTATTTTAGATAGATATAGATTACGTTATGCAAGATCCGCCAGGGTCTATTGGACACGAATTTGTCAAAAATAAAATAAGTGACCGATTTTGAAACTTCTTTCACTGCTACAGAGGTAAACTATTTTAGATGGATATAGCTTATATTATGTTGTATGAAATCGGCCAGGGTCCTAGGATTTTAAAAGCGCCAAAAATAAACTAACCGTCCGATTTTAAAAATTTTTTGACTGTTAGAGAGCTAAACTATTTTAGATAGATATAGATTACGTTATGTACGGTCCGACAGCGTCAATGGAATCCAAAAGTGTCAAAACTAAAATAAATGATGGATTCTGAAAATTTTTTCACTATTACAGAGGTAAACTATTTTAGATAGGTACAGGTTGTGTTATCTGAGATCCACAACTGTCCTGCGGATGCAAATGCGGCGTAGAATGCTAGACAACGGGTTTTGAAAATACTTTTTAATGAGGTCCACCGGAATCTTGCAGATCCGAAAACAGCAGGAATAAGCTATCGAACCGATTCTGAAAATTTTCTCACTGCTAGAGTACTAGATTATTTTAAATGAATATAACTATGCTGCATAAAGTCCATTAGGGTTTTTGGGTCCGAAAAATACCAAAACTAATTACCCAGCCGATTTTAAGAATTCTTTTACTCTTAGAAAACTAAACTATTTTAAATGGGTACAGATTTTAGATGAAATCCGCCAGTGCCCAATATTTGGAAATTCGCTATGTTTTGCAGATACTGCGACAGGGGTATTTATTACTATTTATTAGTTCATAGAATTACTACAAAAGGTCATCCATTACATTGTCATATTGCAAAAGCATATTTTAAAGAAATAATGGATTTAGGAATTTCTAGACCTTCTTCTTCTGAATAGGCTTCACCCTTTTTAATGGTTACAAAATCTGACGGTACTCATCTATTAACTTGTAAATAAAACGACTTTCTCAAAAATAGACTTGAAACATGCTTATTATAAAATTAGAGTAGCTGAAGAGGATATTCTGAAAACAGCTATTGTTACGCCTTTTGGTTTATTTGAATTTGTAAAAATGCCGTTTGGATCATGTGGAGCGGCACAAACTTTTTCATGTTTCATGTCTGAAGTTCAAAAAGATTGCAATTTTGTGTTTGCATATCTTGATGGTTTGTTGATTGCTAGCAGCAATAAAATAAAACATTTGCTTCATTTACGAACAGTATTCAATAAGGTAAATGAAGCTGGTATAGTTATTAATCGTAAAAAAGTATCTTTGGTGTATCAGAACTTTTTTTAAGGCACAATATTAATTCAGACGGAATCAAACCATCTGAGGCTGAAACTCAGGTAATTAAGGATTTCCCAGTTCCCAAGAATCAAAAACAAATTAAGGAATTTTTTGGGATTGGTTAATTTTTATAATAGGTTTATAAAAGATTGTTCTAGAATTCTGATCCCATTAAATAAATTGGTCGTTCCTAGAAAAGCTTCTAAAAAAGAAGTTGTATTGGATCAGACAGCACTAGATGTATATAATTTAATTAAAGAACAGTTATGTCATGTTGTTCGATTAGCTCATCCACTAAAGAAAGCTTAAACCTGTATCTATACAGATGCGTCAGATACAGGAATTGATTTGCAACAGAAAATTGGTGGTCATTGAAAACCTTTGGGTTTCGCTTCACGGAAGTTAACTAGTGCTGAAATGAAACACAGTAGATTTTTCAGAGAATTATTGGCCATAGTTTTTGGAATTAAGAAGCTTAAACATTTTGTGGAGAGTAGAGAATTTTTTGTTCAAACCGACCATAAACCTTTAGTGTCGGCTTTGAATTCGACTAATAATAATTTCTTGAATTGTGACATAAAAAATGTAAATTTTGTGTCACAATTCACAAATGACATAAGATACATTAAGGGTATTGAAAATGTACCAGCAGATTTTTGCTCACGAATCAATAATATAAAAATGGATGGAGTTTTCAGTCGTCCTGATTATGCTGAAATTCCCAACCATCAAAAAATTGATCCGGAACTAAAACAAATTCTGGAAAATAGAAAATTTAATATGGAGCTTGTTGCTATGCCAGACTGTGGTTTAGAATTGTGGTGTTTAGTTAAAAATAAAAAAATATTTTATTTACGTACGACAAGTAGACAGAAAAAATGTAATTAAAGTTGTGTATAATTTTGGACATCATTCAATAAGAAAGACCAGAAAAATGGTATAAAATGAATTTTTCTGGCCCGATATGTCCAAAATGATCAATAATATTGCTAAATCATGCGATAAAGGTCAAAAAAACAAAATTACTAGACACAACATGGCACAGTTAAAACCCATAATTGAACAAGATGTAAATTTTCATCAGTCCATTTGGACGTAATTGGACCTCTGCCAATTTGCAATGATTATAAATTTATTCTATCAATCGTTGATAGATTTTCAAGGTGGGTTGAAGCTATTCCTTTAAAGGATAGTTACGATTAAACTATAATTAAAAGTATTGTCGATGCATGGATTAGTCGTTATGGTATACCGACGTCCATCACAACTAACAGAAGTAGTCAATTATTAAATTCCGAATGGAAACATTTTATTAATAAATTTTTAATCAAACATATTTTAACTACTAGTTACCATCCACAAATTAATGGGATGATAGAAAGATTTAATAAAACTTTGAAACAATCAATAAAGTGTTGTTTCACAGATAACAATTGGCTTGAAGTTCTTCCTTGGGTGTTATTACACTTGAGAACTTAAGTACGAGCAGATATAAAAACTTCTCCTTCACAAATTTTATACGGTAATTCATTAAGGTTACCATACCAATTAAGGTAGTTACCTCGACATTCAACTTTTCGACAAAATAGTTTCAAATTTTAATAGTATAAAGAAGAATGCTATATCTGATTGTCCTTGTAATTTGGGAAAGATTGATCGCTTCTGACTTAAGATAATTAGGGTTAAAGTTTGTATCTACTCCATGTATTAGATCTCAAAATTCTGACTACGTACCCTTATTTTGTATTTAATAATATAATGACTCGACAGAATTTAATAAAAAACTAGTAAAAGAAAGATTAATAAGTCCTGAATATAAAGAAAAAATTGAATTATTTGTTGATCGTTTTGAATTGAAGATACCATCAGAGAAATTATAGTATTTTAATAAATACACCAATTTCAGGCAACTGAACCGAAGCAGTCTGGCAGCCCTGCATATTAAATAACTGGTTTATTCGTATTTATTGTTTAAGCAATATTAAAAATTAATGAATAGCGTTTTTCGACCTTTCATCGCTTACGTAGCGAAAACGGTGATAGATACATTAAAAAGTGTTAAGAACTTTTTTGTAGAGAATCGAATTCTCTACAAAAAAGTCCACGAGAGCACCTGTCTACCTTGTACAGGTAAAAAAGTAAAGCGCGCCAAACGCATATGCATACCACTTAATATGTTCGTTGGGTAAATAACAATGATGCCAGAGCACTTATTATAAAAAACTTTGATAGTATAAGTGTGTATACACAGGCTGTTTGAAAGTATGCATATACATGTTGGTATGAAAAGTACATCATTAATATCTATCCACTAATACAGACAATAACGGCATAAAGTAATTTTGCTTTGCAATTTTTTCTACTAGCATGTCACAAGGTAACACCTTAATATCATATTGTAACTCAAATGATAATAAATTGAGCCAATATGATTTTGCGAATGCTTTATCAAATAGCATTCAAAATACAAAATATTTCTTTACGAAATTTTATAAAAATAAAAGTTTCGTAGATGCGAATCTATCGTCGGCCAAATTTGTATACCATCAGTGGGGCGAACCTAGACAGTAGGGGCGAATCTAGACAGAGCTGCCTCTCGATATTTCTTCGTCAGTGTTATGACCGTACAAGGTCATAGATCAATTTATGCTACTGAATTTTGTCAGTTATGAGTCAGTCATCAAAGAAAAGCGGTGAGCGTGACATCTTTGTATTTTGTTTTGTTATTTTACCGGGGCATTGTTTATAATTTTTAAAAATAACGCACGTTTTGAAATCTTATAAAGAAACTGCTGTACAGAAAAAAAACAGTTAATATATAAAGTAGGGACTGGCAACAAAATGCTTGGCATTTTTTTGACAATATATGTACCAAAAATGAAAGCTGTACTGTGCTTAATTTCTTTTTTTTATAAATTGATTAACAAAAAATTGTCTATAGCTGAGGCGAATTCATACACCATGGTGCATCAATATAAAAATATAGTGGGTATAAACTACATAAACTGTAGTCTAGTTAACATAAAATAGGCTCTTTTCAACAGAGGCGCAACAACCGGGGAGGTCCAAGGGGTCTGGACCCCCTAAAATTACCTGGAAATTTTCCCTTCAATTTATCTTATTTATATTAAGAAATAAAATTTTTAGTGGTTTACTAATATTTTTTATTTGAAAATCAAATTTTCGTAAACGATATTTTATTACAACATTTTCCATTGTTATCGGAGAACTGCATTATCAAAAATTTGATAATTTAAATTTTTGTTGGACCCCCTGTAGATATGTAGTTGTTGCGCCCCTGCTTTTCGATATTCAAAATATAAGAAAATCGCTCAGACAAGCTGCTGAATATTTCCATGTTCCCAAATCGATCTTGTATGATAGACTCAAAGGCAAATCGAAATAAAATTCATTTAAATTCAAAATGTTTTATTCCACCCATCAAAAGTCATTCGCTGATGCAGTTATTTATCTTAGCGAATTTCCAGATTGGAAATTCAGCTATTTTTTTCTTTTTATGTCCGATTTTACCCATATGCATGACTGAATGGGATTTATATTGCAAATAAAGCACTGTCCACATAGGGGCGAACCTAGACACTATATAATCAAAAAAAAAAAAAAATTTTGCAGTACCAATTTTGATATTTTTATTACTGCCCTATATGCTCATGATATTAAAACATTTACATTATTTTTTAGAATTTTTTAAATAAACTCGAAACAATTTATTGCCAAAAAACTGAAAAAATCGTCCAGATTCGCCCCAACTGATGGTATATTAGGGACGATAGAGCTAAATCTTCACTAGCTCCTATTGAAAAGGGAGATAAATATTTTAAGCTTAAAATAAATAACAGATTGGATAATGTATCGATCCACCGATTAAAAACGGCATATGTCATTTAATTTTATGTAATGTTTAATTACATACAAGCTTGTAAATATTTATCTGTATATATAAAATAAGTTTGTAAATATTTTGCTGTACATATTTTGTTGGGATTGTTCTCTGCCGTTGTTTTGTTTTATTACAGGTTCGGATATCTATATTCTGGAAGAATTTCTGGAAAAAGAGAAGACATCCGAATCATGGGGCATATAGATATGCATATCCATACCTTAATTTTCTATATATCTATATCTTAATTTTCTATATATGTACATATTTTTTCATATTTAATTCAATATTTACATGAATTGTAATTATTTAGCATTGTATTTTGGGGAGTTTTTATGTATTCAAGATACAGTTAAAGTTGTTTCCTGGAAACTTTTCTCCTCAAAAGGAAATTTTTTTTTTGATTGTTGCTCGGAAAATTTTTTTGCGATGGGGGCATATGCACCGACACAAGGTTGCCGTGAAAATGTAAATTTCCTAATTGTGGAAATTTTAATTAATTGGCATGTAGTTTGCCGTGTGAAATATAAAAATGAAAATTATTTCTATTGATTGAGTTTTCCTTGCAACTAAAATAATAAAATAAAAATCAGTCTAGTACTGGCATTCGAAGCAAATAGTTGTTTTTTATTTGATAAGGATATCTGAAGTCATTATCGGTACATATACACGTTGGTCCAGAATTATGTACCGTAATTGCTAGAGACCTAAATTACGTTCAAAAATAATGGTACCTTTTCATATAGACTTTTTTCCAAAACTCAATAATAAGGGAGATACAACCCTATCAAGGGGTGAAACGAAAACCATTTTTCCTCAGTATTTTCCAAATGCTTTTGAATAACGGCTAATATTTTAGGGAAACGTATTTTGCGTTAGGAGGAAACATAAAAATTAAAAAATATAAAACGTATTTGGAATCAATAATAATGCAATATAATCTACCCCATTCTTTTTTTTCTTAGGGCTTGGATACCACATATTTCGAAGAAACGCAAAAACATGTATCCCATAATTTTTGGTGCTCTTTCTACTTACGATCCCAAAAATTTGATACATTGAACCATTCAGGCTGTACAAGAAAATTTACCCCCATTTTCATTCCTCCAGCCCCTCTTATGAACCCGGCCCTGATTTAACCTATACTAGTGAATAGGTCTTTCAAAAGGTAACATTTCATCGGTTCTGTAACAAGTAAACCGAGGACAGTTCAACCGCGACAGTTAAACCGCGACAGTTCAACCGACGACAGTTCAACCGACGACAGTTCAACCTGACGACAGATCAACCGACGACAATTCCACCTAACGACAGATTAGCCAATGACAATTCAACTTCACGACAGTTCAGCCTAACGACAGTTAAACCAAACGACAATTGAACCGTAGAACAGTTAAACCACAGTACATTCTAACTGCTTAACACTAATATATAAATTTACTAAATCCAACCTGAACTAACCCAACTCAATAAACTATAAACAAATCTAACGTAATTTAATGATTTCGTTTTAACCAATTACCCAATGATTTAGGAACCGGATATTCAGGACCCCAATAATTAGAGTTGAATTCCAGAAAAACAATTTATTTTTTCATTAGTCAAATGTACATTTCGGAACATATGTCCCTTCTTCAGTGACCTATTTAACAATTAAAAATAAGTAAGTTACAATTGTGTTAGGTGTTTTGTAAAAAGAAAAAAAGATTGACAATGTATTTTTCTTTTAGTCTAATACATACATGTTATGAACATTGCATAAAGAATAAACATTTTATTTGAAATCTTAAAGGAAAGAATTTATTTAATTTCACAAAATTAACTATGGAAAATATAATAAGGTATATTGAAAAATTTTTTTGTATGTTATAAATATTAATATTAATCGATATTTACTTATCAAATTTTATTTTATTACTATATGGTCTATCTATATCATTATCGATGTATAAGGGAAATTAGCAGAAAAAACCAGCTTATTTTCAGTATTAGGAATTAAAAAAGTTTTTGTTTTTTAATTTAAACAAACATTCGGACAGACAATAAGAATGTAAGTCAAAAAAGACAGAAATTATAAGAGAAAAAAGATTATAATAGAAAATTCAAGAGTTTACTCACCAAAATTTTAATTAATTATATTCAAGTTCCTTTCATTTAAACTTTTGCATATACATTTCTGTATATTTTTGTCCAAATATGCATTTCATAAGAAAATTGTCAAAAATTGATAAAAAGAAAAAAACAAGGAACTTTTTATTAAAAAGTTTTATATATATAATAATTATGTTGTCAATGTATTTACATTTGTATAATTTTTCAGTGAATATTTTGACTTTTTTAGAAACAACTTCCACAGGGTCTTTTCTTATGTTTAAGTATGTATTTTTGTCATTAAGATGTATTTCTGCTTTTTCATTATATTCAGATCTATTTAAAATAACTGTGCAATTTCCCTTATCTGAGACTGTAATGATAATTTCATTTTTATTATTTTTTATAAAGTTTGTTAAATAGGTCACTGAAGAAGGGACATATGTTCCGAAATGTACATTTGACTAATGAAAAAATAAATTGTTTTTCTGGAATTCAACTCTAATTATTGGGGTCCTGAATATCCGGTTCCTAAATCATTGGGTAATTGGTTAAAACGAAATCATTAAACTCTTGAAATCCCAATTAAAACTACGTTGATTAAATTTAAAATGTCAAACCTGAAAGACATAAAAAGGAAGTATAGCCTTTATACCAATAAAATTATTAATGAATATATAAATATAAATGTAAAACTTACAAAAATTAAAAATCATATTCTTTTTCTACTAAATTGTAAAAGAAAAAATTTCATTCCCAAATTTATTAAGAATAATATTAGGTTATCCCTTCCATATTTAGAGGATGTAGGGTGTAATAAAAGATTGACATCTGCAAAAAGAAAATTTTTAGTTTCAATCACAAAAATATTTATTAATAATTTATACATAAAACAAAATAAATTGATAAAACAGATCAATAAAATTAAAAATAACCTTATAAATTTGATGAACACAAAGGATTTTGGTCTGCTTGTGACAGATTCTCAATGCATAATAGACAAAACGGATGTACGCTTCAGGCGGAAACAGTTAAAGAAAATCAATAGATTTGAAAATCAAATAATAGATAATATTTCAATCAATAAAGAATGGATTAAAAACTATTCAAATATAATTATTCCGAATGAAGTCCAACTAATACTTGCCATAAGTCCGAAATTTGTTATTGACGATAAAATTTTTAACCACAAAGATAATAAAAATACTATTTTAAATATTTTAAAAGCCATTGAAGCTAATATTGATAAATTTCCAAAAGAAAAACAAAAACCCTTAAAGGAAAAAATAGTAAATATATTACTTAATAACATAAACAAAAACCAATACATTGATCCATTACAAAAATACATTGGAAACTGTTACAAGAAGACCAAAAACTTTATAAAAAATAATAAAAAAAAAATAATAAAAATGAAATTATCATTACAGTCTCAGATAAGGGAAATTGCACAGTTATTTTAAATAGATCTGAATATAATGAAAAAGCAGAAATACATCTTAATGACAAAAATACATACTTAAACATAAGAAAAGACCCTGTGGAAGTTGTTTCTAAAAAAGTCAAAATATTCACTGAAAAATTATACAAATGTAAATACATTGACAACATAACAAAAACTAAAATAATTAAATCAGGAAAAACATTACCAGAAATTTACTTTCTACCTAAAATACACAAAGAGGGAATCCCTTTAAGACCCATAGTAAGTCAAATTGAATCTCCAATTCAAGAATTATCCAAATTTTTCTCTAAAATACTTAGCGAAGCTGAACACAGTGAATTTTCCATAAAAAACTCATATGAATTTGTCAATAAAATTAAAAACATACAATTAAAAAATTCTGAAGAAAAACTGTTTTCATTGGATGTAAAATCTTTATATACTAACATTCCGATTAAATTAGCAACAGCAATCATTAAAAAACAATGGAATAAAATTAAAGAATTCACTAACTTAACTAAAGAAACTTTTATTGAAGGAATAGAATTGATAGTAGAAAATAACTTTTTTAAATTTCAAGATAAATACTATAAACAATGTTTTGGCTGTCCAATGGGAAATTCACTGAGTCCTGTTTTAGCATCTTATGTTATGGACTATCTCTGTAATATCAGCATAAATAAAATTAAAGAATGGGACCCTTCTTTTTTCTTTCGCTATGTAGATGATATTCTTTCTTGTGCCCCATTAACATTAATTGAAAAAATCAAAAACACTTTTAATAATTACCATCCAGCCCTACAGTTCACTATCGAAATTGAAGAAAATAATCAAATTACATTTTTAGATACGTTAATTAAGAAAGATAAATACAATTGTTTAAATACCACTTGGCACAGGAAAACTAGTTATACAGATAGATTAATTAATTTCCATTCCAATCATCCACAATATATAAAAAACAATATAATACAAAATATGTTTCATAGGGCTGTACATCTAAGCAGTGTCAAAAACAGAAAATATGCAATAAAAAAAGCAATATCAATACTAACTAGAAACAACTATCCACTAAATCTAATAAATTCAATAAAAGAAAAAGTTATTCATAAAGCATATAATTCTACAGAAACAAATAATTTTAATTCAAATTCCAATGAAAAAGAAATAAACTATAATAACCTAATATGCTTTCCATATAACAGATTCACAAAAAGAATTAAACCAGCTATAGAAAAATTTAGTGATAACAAAGTAACTTTTTCTTTTACAAACACAATAGAATCAACATATAATAAAAAAAGATCAAAAATTGAAAATAAACAAATGCACAATGTAATTTATAAAATTCCATGCAAACAATGCGACCTTTGTTATTTTGGACAAACTAGTCAAAAATTAAATAATAGATTAACTCAACATAAATATGACATAAAGAGAGGAAAAGAATCCACAGGCTTAGCGGAACATTCAATTAATAATGATCACATCTTTGATTTTGAAAAAGTTAAAGTTTTGGATAAGGAAGCAAACTACAGGAAAAGATTGCTAAGTGAAAGTTTTTTCATCCAACTAAACAATAAAACTAACTGTAATAAACAAATTGAATCTTCCTTTTTGGACGAATCTTATTTACCAGTCATCAAACATTTAAACTGATCGCATTGTTTACACGGACAGCATTACATAATCAATAATATATTTAAAGTAAACAATAGTTTATTCTAGAAAACATGGACAGACAAAGAAAGCAAAAACATCAAACAAAAACTTTTAATGTCTAGAATTTTCTACGATAGTTTCTTTAACAATAGAACCAATTACAACAGTTAGTTACTGTCAAACAACAGTACAATTACAATGTACTCACAATATATTTTTTTTTTTAAAAAAATATTATTTTATTTAAGACTTAATTATTAAGTTTAATATCTTTAAAGTCAATTATTATATATATAAAACTTTTTAATAAAAAGTTCCTTGTTTTTTCTTTTTATCAATTTTTGACAATTTTCTTATGAAATGCATATTTGGACAAAAATATACAGAAATGTATATGCAAAAGTTTAAATGAAAGGAACTTGAATATAATTAATTAAAATTTTGGTGAGTAAACTCTTGAATTTTCTATTATAATCTTTTTTCTCTTATAATTTCTGTCTTTTTTGACTTACATTCTTATTGTCTGTCCGAATGTTTGTTTAAATTAAAAAACAAAAACTTTTTTAATTCCTAATACTGAAAATAAGCTGGTTTTTTCTGCTAATTTCCCTTATACATCGATAATGATATAGATAGACCATATAGTAATAAAATAAAATTTGATAAGTAAATATCGATTAATATTAATATTTATAACATACAAAAAAATTTTTCAATATACCTTATTATATTTTCCATAGTTAATTTTGTGAAATTAAATAAATTCTTTCCTTTAAGATTTCAAATAAAATGTTTATTCTTTATGCAATGTTCATAACATGTATGTATTAGACTAAAAGAAAAATACATTGTCAATCTTTTTTTCTTTTTACAAAACACCTAACACAATTGTAACTTACTTATTTTTAATTGTTAAATAGGTCACTGAAGAAGGGACATATGTTCCGAAATGTACATTTGACTAATGAAAAAATAAATTGTTTTTCTGGAATTCAACTCTAATTATTGGGGTCCTGAATATCCGGTTCCTAAATCATTGGGTAATTGGTTAAAACGAAATCATTAAACTCTTGAAATCCCAATTAAAACTACGTTGATTAAATCTAACGTAACCTAACCAAACCCAACCTAAACTAATCAAACTCAACAAATCATAAGTAAAAGTAACCTAACCTAACTAAACACAACTTAACCAAATGAAACCTGACTTAACCAAGCCTAACCTAAACTAACTGAATTCAATAAATTATAAATAAACCCATCATAACCTAACCTAATACAACCTAACGTAACCAAACCGAACCTGAAGTAAAACAACTCAGTAAATTATAAACAAACCCAACCTAACCTAACCAAAGCCAGCCTGAGTTCACTGAATTCAACAAATTATAAGCAAACTCATCTTAACCTAATATAAAACAACGTAACATAACCAAACCCAACCTGAACTAACCGAACTCAATAAATTATAAGCAAACCCAACTTAACCTAACCAAAACTAGCCTAAACTAATCGAACTCAACAAATTATAAACAAACCTAACCTAACCAAACGCAACCTAAACTAATCGAACTCAACAAATTGTAAACAAATCCTACTTAACCTAACCAAAACCAGCCTAAGCTAACCGAATTCAACAAATTATAAACAAACCCAACCTAACGTAACCAAATACAACTTAACCTAACAAGATTAACAACTTAACCTAACAACAGATTAACCTAGCCAGACAACACCTAAACTAATCGAATTCAACGAAAGGTAACCAAATCCAACACAACCCAACCAAATAGTGTACCCTTAATTGTGTAAAGAGTCACCCTTGAGACGTGAACTACATAAATACTTATTTAGTCTCAAGTCTCAAGGGAGGCAAATTTCATTGCTAGATAAAATTCAAATAATTTTGTTCTTATTAGTTAATAAATTGTACAACGGTTAAATTGTCTTCAGTTAAAATGTCGTTAGGTTGAATTGTCGTCGGCTGATCTGTCATCGGTCGATCTGTCGTTAGGTTGATCTCTCGTTAGGTTGATTTGTCGTCGGTTGGACTGTCGGGGTTGAACTGTCGCGGTTGAACTGTCTGCGGTTCACTAGTCGCGGCACCCATTTCATCAATTTAAAATTTTCCTCTGTCTCTTATAGTTTTCGAGATATTTTAAGAAATACGATTTGAACCCCCAACTTTAGGGGCTGGTTTCACCCCCCCCCCCTTAAACGTGGAAGATGGCCGATAAAAAAAAAATACGGGTCCCTTATTTTTGCCCATTCTACACATCAGCGAAGTTTCATCAAAATCCCGAATTTCACTCTGGGTGCATTTCCTTGTTAGTATTATTGGATATCATTTTAAGAATCCTTTCAACTCAATCTCATAAAGCGCAATGTCAAAAACAATAATTAAGATATTTCACATTATTTAACACTTTGAAATTTGTTCTTTTTTAGAATTCATTAGTGATTGGTATCCTCAATAGTGTCTCCATAGTCACTGGAGACTAGGATAGCCGCAATTACTAGGAACACATAATTTGAGTAAAAATATATTACTTCATATTAGTAAATAAAAACACTTGCAAAATACCACTTTTATTATTGAAATAAAACTCAACATATTTCAGTTAATATAACCATTCTCAAATATGTAAAGATTACATTCAGATACATGCCTATTTATTCTAAATCTTAAATTATAAATTGTAGCAATGGATGATGGGAAATTAGTGCGGACAGAAGTAATGGGCGGAGTTAAAAACAAGGAAAACAAGTTTAGATGAGTTAGAGATATGTAACATATAAACCAATAAAGTAGGAAATACAAAAATTATAAAACAGAAAATAGAATTGTAAATATCGACATAATCATTTAAAAGTAATTCAGAATTGTGTTTGTAAATTTCTATTGCTTCTGAAATATTTAGTCTGGATCCTTTATTTGCTTCGTGTAAAACTGTAACGTTTGTCTCCGATATGTGCCCTGTGTCGACTAAATGTCTGGCAAAATCGGAGTCAGATTTCTTGTTTCTGTAGCATCTGAAGTGTTCGGCTCTGCGGGTTTCGAAACTTCTGCCAGTTTGACCGAAAAAATGGTACGCCTAAAAGCCGATCCAACTAATAAATATAATGAAGAAATTAAAAAACTAATTAACGATAATAAAGGCATCTTTTCTGACAGAGATAGACATTATTTAGTGGAAATGAATCCAAGAGCTCCTAGAATGTACGAACTCGTAAAGACACACAAATCTGATAATCCGATAAGGCCTGTAGATTCCCATGTCGGTTGTCCATCACATAAATTATTTGTATTTATTTTATTTATAAGACATTTTATTTATAAGACAGAAACTCAGGTCAACTCTACATAATTATAGTGTTAAAAATTCTTTCGAACTAATAGATAATTTCAAAAGTACCCCTTTCCCAAATAGATACAAGTTACCCTACCATGATGTACGCAGCATGTTTACTAATATTTCCACTAAATATTGTCTAAATTTAATTAGTAAAATAATAAATAACAAGATAAAAAATCCTTAAAGACAATCGGAATTAATTAAAACATTTAATATAGTCTTAAAACAAAATTACTTTGAATTCGGCAGTAAGTTTTTCCGACAGACAAGTGGTCTTGCTATAGGGTCACCACTGAGCCCTCTGTTGGCAGAGATTTATATGTCGAGTTGAGAGGAAATAACATGTAAGTTATTTTTAGATAAGATTAAATAAAAATTAAAGGAACATATGAAATTTTGGTACAGATACGTAGATGATATAATAATAGGGTTCGATGGATCAATTCGCCAATTAGGAAAATTCATAGATTCAATAAATTTAACAGATCCAAAAATACAGTTTGATTTAGAATTAGAAAAAGATAATAGAATCAATTTCCTGGATTTAGCCATAACAAAAATTAACAATAGCCTTGATTTCAATACCTACTTATAGAAAACTATCATATTTCGGAATCACAATATCAAACGATTCAATAAGTCCATTTCAACACAAAGTTCCAGCCGATAATTCTATGATCCATCACACCTTTAATTTTCTAATATCAAAAGAAAATTTTAAAACAGAAATATATAACATTAAAACAAAAGCAAATAGTAACGGATGTAACTCAAAATTAATTGATTAATTAGTAGCTAAAAAAGAATTTAAACAAATCTTAAAAGAAATTTATCCCTCCGTTAAATCAGACCCCAAATCAAATTTCAAAACCTTAACAGATTTTAGTAACATTTCAGATAAAGTACATAAAATTCTAACTATATAGATCAAATATAACTACTGCATTTAAATCGAACCTTAATTTAAAAAATTTAAAATACATCAATAAAACAAAAATAGACAAACTTAAAAGATCGGGCATCTACAAACTAAATTGTCAAGAATGTGATAGTTTTTACATCGGTCAAACTGGCAGAAGTTCTGAAACCTGCAAATCCAAACACTTCAGATGCTACAGAAAATTTTTATAAAAAATAAAATTTAACAAAAATTCGAAGGTCTGTCGGGCATTTGTTATTTTCGGCATTATTTACTACCTTTTTTGCTTTTTTTAATTTGAGATGTTTTATCAGGTATAATTTTGTGCTATGGGAGATTGGACTATAGTGAAAAAACATAATGATACGTGACGACGTAAACATTTTAAATTTGTATATTTTCGCTTAACCAAATTTTTATTTGCTCAAAAAATAATATGGTTAAAAGGAAAGATATGTATGAACATGAAGGCTTTATATGAACGTATATTATATACTAATTTGCATTTAAAATTAAACTTAGGCAGACAAAATTTTCTTACTCTAAGTTACCAGATCCTTTATGAAAAAATGTTAATTTAATTTTTTAATTTGAATAAAAAATGAATTTATAAAAATGTGAAATAGCTAAATAAAAGTCGTTTACATAATACAGTAGTAACAATAATGACACTAGAAAAAAGGACAATATTATGACGTTAAAATTTAGTTATTTTAAAAATGAATTAATGTAGGTAAGTACCATCAGTTGGGACGAATCTGGACAGTAGGGGCGAATCTAGACAGAGCGGTTCTGTAACAAGTAAACCGAGGGCAGTTCAACCGCGACAGTTAAACCGCGACAGTTCAACCGACGACAGATCAACCGACGACAATTCCACCTAACGACAGATTAGCCAATGACAATTCAACTTCACGACAGTTCAGCCTAACGACAGTTAAACCAAACGACAATTGAACCGTAGAACAGTTAAACCACAGAACATTCTAACTGCTTAACACTAATATATAAATTAACTAAATCCAACCTGAACTAACCCAACTCAATAAACTATAAACAAATCTAACGTAATCTAACCAAACCCAACCTAAACTAATCAAACTCAACAAATCATAAGTAAAAGTAACCTAACCTAACTATACACAACTTAACCAAATGAAACCTGACTTAACCAAGCCTAACCTAAACTAACTAAATTCAATAAATTATAAATAAACCCATCATAACCTAACCTAATACAACCTAACGTAACCAAACCGAACCTGAAGTAAAACAACTCAGTAAATTATAAACAAACCCAACCTAACCTAACCAAAGCCAGCCTGAGTTCACTGAATTCAACAAATTATAAGCAAACTCATCTTAGCCTAATATAAAACAACCTAACATAACCAAACCCAACCTGAACTAACCGAACTCAATAAATTATAAGCAAACCCAACTTAACCTAACCAAAACTAGCCTAAACGAACCGAACTCAACAAATTATAAACAAACCTAACCTAACCAAACCCAACCTAAACTAATCGAACTCAACAAATTATAAACAAATCCTACTTAACCTAACCAAAACCAGCCTAAACTAACCGAATTCTACAAATTATAAACAAACCCAACCTAACGTAACCAAATACAACTTAACAGATTAACCTAACCAGACAACACCTAAACTAATCGAATTCAACGAAAGGTAACCAAATCCAACACAACCCAACCAAATAGTGTACCCTTAATTGTGTAAAGAGTCACCCTTGAGACTTGAAACTACATAAATACTTATTTAGTCTCAAACAATTTCATTGCTAGATAAAATTTCATTGCTAACAATTTCTAACAATTTCATTGCTAGATAAAATTCAAATAATTTTGTTCTTATTAGTTAATAAATTGTACAACGGTTAAATTGTCTTCAGTTAAAATATCGTTAGGTTGAACTGTCGTCGGTTGATCTGTCATCGGTCGATCTGTCGTTAGGTTGATCTCTCGTTAGGTTGATTTGTCGTCGGTTGGAGTGTCGGGGTTGAACTGTCGCGGTTGAACTGTCTGCGGTTCACTAGTCGCGGCACCAGACAGAGCTGCCTCTCGATATTTCTTCGTCAGTGTTATGACCGTACAAAGTCATAGATCAATCTATGCTACTGAATTTTTGTCAGTTATGAGTTAGTCATCAAAGAAAAGCGGTGAAGGTGACATTGTTGAATTGTGACAAAAACGGTGAATTTTGTTATTTTACAGGTGCATTGTTTATAATTTTTAAAAATAACGGGCGTTTTGAAATCTAATAAAGAAACTGCTGTACAAAAAAGACAGTCACATATATAAAGTAGGGACTGGCAACAAAATGTTTGGGATTTTTTTGACAACAAATGTACCAAAAATGAAAGCTGTATTGTGCTTATTTTTTTTTTTTAAATTGATTAACCAAAAATTGTCTATACGTGAGGCGAATTCATACACCATGGTGCGTCAATATAAAAAGAAAGTGGGTATAAACTACATAAACTCTAGTCTAGAAAATATAAAAGCGGCTCTTTTCCACAGAGGCGCAACAACCGGAGAGATCCAAGGAGTCCGGACCCCTAAAATTACATAGAAATTTTCCTTCAATTTATTTTATTTCTTTTAAAAAGTTAAATTTTTAGTGGTTTACTAATATTTTTTATTTGAAAAACAAATTTTCGGAGACGACATTTTATTACATTTTCCATTGTTATCGGAGAACTGCGTTATCAAAAAATTATTTAAATTTTTATTTAAATTTTTGTTTGACCCCTTGTAGATATGTAGTTGTTGCGCCCCTGCTTTCCGATATTAAAAATAAAAGAAAATCGCTCAGACAAGCTGCTGAATATTTCCATGTTCCCAAATCGACCTTGCATGATAGACTCAAAGGCAAATCGAAATAAATTTCATTTAAATCCAAAATGTTTTATTCCTCCCATCAAAAGTCATTCGCTGATGCGCAGATATTGATCTTAGAAAATTGAGATTATCCAGATTGGAAATTCAGCTATATTTATCTTTTTATGTCCGATTTTATCCATATGCATGACTGAATGTGATTTATATTGGAAATGAAGCACTATCCAGATTCGCCTCACACATAGGGGCGAATCTGGATGCTATATAAACAAAAAGAAAAAAAAAAGAAAAAAAACGTTGCACTACCAATTTTGAAATTTTTATTACTGTCCTATATGCTCGTGATATTAAAGCATTTAAATTATTTTTTTAGAATTTTTTGATAAACTCTAAACAATTCAATGCCAAAAAACGGAAAAAATCGTCCAGATTCGTCCCAACTGACGGTATGTGAAATTTTATTGTATTTTTATTTTTATTTTATTTCTTTTTAATTTGCAAAAATATCTACAAGACAGAGCTTTATTAAGTAATCAACCACAATAATTATCAATAGAATTCGAGCAAACAAAATTTTTTTTAATTGAAAGTATTATTTTCAAGTCTATGAATACATAGGTAGAAAATAAATTTGATTTAATCCCAGTATCATGTTTTCTTGTTTCCAAAATAAACAACTATCTATAACACCTACAACCTGAAACAATATACATTACAAACATCGATAAACATATTGTAACATGAGATACATTTTATAATTATTTTATACAGAAAAAGCCGTTTTAATATCTTATGAAAGTTTACATTGGCATAAGTATACAGGATACGTTATATAAGAGCATCTGTCAACTTGAATTATATAGTTTACATTATTTCAGTAAAAATAATTGTCAATAGTTAGTACTGAGAACTTGTTTTTATAGCGAAAATTCTATAGCGAGGGTAACTCTACGTGAGAATGTATTGTAACCTGTAATAGGAAAGAGCAATGAAATCTGTAATGTGAGAGTATAATGAAATCTCTAAAGCTCGATCCACACTCTAGTGCCGATATCGGTACGCTCCCGCTCCGGTCTCACTCCGATATAATCTTGTTGTATTCACATTACAGTGCTGATACCATGCTGGTACCTAGTCGTTCTCCATTCAATTCACATTACGTTTAAAACAATTATCTTCTCATAACAACTGAATGCAAGTGAAGTGAAGTGACATCAAAAAGTGTTCACACTATCGATGTAGGTCTAATATCGCTCCGACAAAATATTACCTAAGTGGTATTGGTATTGGAGCGAGAGCGTACCGCGACTGATATCGGAGCGGCATCAGAGCGATAATGTGAATACACTCATTGTTTCTTGTGTAAGAATATTTTATCGAATGGGGAGCGTAGTGATATCACACTAACAGCGAAGCGATAGTGGGGATCGGACCTAATAGTTCTCATTAACATTATGAAGCCCGAGCACTTTCACAATAAACCCTATTACCCGGAAACCGGCAATATTTTTAAAGAAACTTTATATAAACAAATACATCAAATGGTTCCACGAACACTAAATGATTCAACATGCATGTAGGTAATGCAGGTAAGGTATATCGATAAAATGAATACATATAGTTATTATTATTTTGACAAAAGAATCATATATACAGGCATAGGTACTACACACACAAACACTATATATATATATATATATATATATATATATATATATATATATATATATATATATATAGAGCGTTCATAAAGTTGCCGAACAGCTGAAAATCTCAGTTAATATTGACTTTATCGAAAAATAACATAGACAAAAGTATCATGGGAAGAAATGAGGAACTAGAGAATGACCTCGAATTTGACCTTGAACACGACCTTGACCAAAATTTTGGAGGTCAACTTTGTTTTTTTAAATGGAAACCCCTATTCTTGTCCTCGGATTCGGAAAGAGCGGGAAATTCTACGTTGAAAACCATATTCATACTTCATATCCCAAAGTCGTTCATGTGAAGGTCATAAAAACGAAAAAAATATGATATTGGTTGGTCAAGGTCACATTCAAGGTCAAGTACGAGGTTATTTTCTAGTTCCTCATTTCTTCCCATGAAACTTTTGTCCATGTTATTTTTCGATAAAGTCAATATTAACTGAGATTTTCAGCTGTTCCGCAACTTTATAAACGCTCTATATATATATATATATATATATATATATATATATATATATATATATATATATATATATATATATATATATATATATATATATATATATATATATATATATATATATGTATATATATATATATATATATATATAATATTGATATTTGATATATATATATTTGATATATATATATATATATATATATATATATATATATCAAATATATATATATATATATATATATATATATATATATATATTTGATATATATATACCATGTGAGTTTTTCGGGAGTTGCCATTCGATTTATTCCTAAAATATGCATCTAATCGAAAAAAAGTTTATACAAAAAATATTCAAACTAGAGGGGGCCATTCAGGAAAAATTGTTCCAGACTTCTAGGACTTACGGTTTTTTTGGAATAGAAAATTTTTTTTTTTTTTCAAATGGAAACATATGTTGAGATGTTTTTTAAAAATTAGTTTATTACTTCAAATTACCAATTATGCTAAAATTTTCATTATTTTATTCAAAATTTTTGAGAAATTGCATTTTTAAGTTTTAGTTTTCAAAACCCGTGGTCAAGTTTATTTGATCGAACGCAAAAAATACGCATAATTTGCAATTTACATTCAAAACACCCAAAATAACTAGTGATGGTATGTTCGCATTAAGCTGTTGCAATAAGACAAAATTTATTAATTAAATACATTAATTATCAAAATAATTTGTAGTTTTTCCTCAAATATTTAACTTAGTATTCAATAAAAAGGCATTAAAATACAGCTATAGTTTTAATTTTTAATATTTAATACTACACCACACTATGGCAGCCAAAAATAGGCATTTGTGAAACAGTCATTACGTTCACAATACGTAGTTAATATGAAATCTGTATTATCTTTGTAATTTGTTATTGAAATATTTATGTAGATGGCAATATTGGCATCGATAATATCAATGTCGGATATATTACATATGGCTATTATTATTTATGACCGTTAAATAAAAATGACAACAAAAAATATTTTCAACGCCAAAATTCTGGTATTTAAACAAGATTGCATTACGTTGAAACAGGAAAAGTATGATTTTATTCATTTCACGATTAGTTTTTAATCTGTTGTTGTAAATAATTATTTTCATAACCTTATTTTTTTTTGCAGTAAGAATTCAAACAATTTTTCAAAATCTACAATAATTCTTATAGTTCATTTCATTCGATGTTTAAAATTGGAATATTTACTAAACTTCTGTTAACTTCAACAGGAAAAACAGCATTAAAGTATTAAAATTTGTCGTTCCGTGGGCATTAATAAAAATCAGTTGATCACACAGTTGAAGGAAAAACATTCCCATTTGAACGGAAATTTACTCATGTAAATAATGGATCTTACTGTAGGGATGTTATGGATATGAAATTTCGGATACGGATATGGATATTTAAAAACATTTTTTTCGGTTTCGGTTACGGATAATTGCTTTCAGTGAACATAATTTTTAGAGAAAAAGGGTAAAGCTTTTACCCAAAAAGTGAACGTCAAAAACGAATCAACAAATCTACTAAGAGAAATATGCTGCAAAAACTTCTTCGATTTAAACTCAGTTTTCCAATGGCAGTTGCCTGTTATTATTCGGAACAAATCCGAAGCTTTTATTTTCGGATACGGTTTCGGATATACAATTATTTCGGATATCCGGTAGTTTCGGTTACGGTTACGGATATCCATAACATCCCTAGTTCTTAGTTAGTCATTTTTATAAAAAAATTTATTCTGTATTTTAAAAGACAAAAATGAGTTCTGTAATTTAAAAAAATGTTGTAATGAAACAAATTTTACTAAAAATAATAAAGTTTATTTAAAAAAATAATAAAGTTTTTATTAAAAATATTTTATCTGTAATTGATTTTTAACTCTTGCAGAGCGTTGGACATTTAGTAAATCACTAGCGACCCCAATGAGTCCATACGCGAAATAGCTTTTAAAGCTTTTGAATTTGTATGTGAAAAGAGTTGTGTTGCAAATTTTTGCATTTTTAACATTTAAATGTTCGTCAGTTATTTTGTGGGTTAGATTATTAATCACATCAGGGTCAGTTATTTTGTGGGTTACATTATTAATCACATCATTAATTTTAAGTTTTTTGTTATTATTGCTATTGCAACCAAACACAGCGCACATAACCATTACGAAAGTGCTTAAATATGCCAAATATAAAAATGTCTTTCTGCTTGTCAGATTATGTCATTCAAATCAGTTAAAAATTTCTGTTTTAGTTACCTAGGAACACGAGTTTTACTAGATAGCCATCTATGTGTCATAAATACAATTATCATTTAGCTATTTTCCGTAATATTGAGGCCTGTTTGAAGTAGGCGCTCTTAAACTTACCAAAATTCGCTTAAATAAATCACTTTTAAGCTCGAAAGCTGTAAAATTTGAAAAAAAAAACTTAAGATAAAAATTTTTATTTTTTTATTTTTGGTTATTGTTGCTTTATTGAATAATTTTTATCAACAAATAAGTATACTATTCCATTTAAAAAAAGGTAAGTTTGTATCGTATCTCGAAAACCACAAGAGCTATAAAGCTCCTGATTATTGCAACTGGTTGCCCCCGTCGATATCTACAACTCTTATTTGAACAATTTTTCGATTAAATCAACGGTTTGGCTGTAATAAAAATGGCAACTCCCGAAAAACTCACCCTGTATATATATCAAATAATTATATATATATATATATATATATATATATATATATATATATATATATATATATATATATATATATATTATATATAATTATATCAAATTTTATATATATATATATATACATATATATATATACATATATATATATATATATATATATATATATATATGTATATATATATATGTTGCAGCTGTATTGTCAAAACCGTTTTATTATAATAACTCTAGTCAGATTATAAAAAAACCAAATATTGTCAACTAATGTTGTCTCTTACAATACACCTAGTAAATTTTAGTGTTATTATAAATTCGCTAGACTCATTTAGAGAAATTGTGAAGTGTAACGTTTTTTGGCAATATAACCAAATCAGCTTATAGGAAAACATGTGTGGTAAAAGTAAGCACGATATGAATCCGAAACTAATGATGTCAAAAAACTACTGAATCGATTTTAAGTAAATTTAGCTTAGATATTTACATAAATATGCTTTGAAGTAACCGATAAGAAATTCTAACTTCGTTTAAAAGTTTCCGTGGGTTGTGAATACTAAAATAAACAATGTCTTCACTACTAAGTCTATTTCAATAAAATTTTGTGGGGATATTTATATGGTTTAGAATAATTAATAGTATAATTTATATTCTGGTTGAAGGTTCCTACAGGATATGAATACGAAACTAAGTGGTATCAAAACTACAAAACCGATTTCAATCAAACTTGGTATGAATATCTTTTTGCTTTGGAATAACAAACAGAAAATGTTTATTCCGATTATAGGTTCCCATGGCAAACCAAATAAATTATTCAATCAGGCCAAAATTATTGAAACGATTTCATTCAGTTTTGGCATGGATACTTATACCCCATGGAACAACATATAGGATAATTTTCATCCTGATTAAGGATTCCCTCAGAAAACAAAATAAATTATTCAATCATGTCAGAACTATTGAACAGATTTTAATTAAATTTAATTTGTATTTAGAATAACTGCTGGGATAGTTTGTATCCCGATTGAAGGTTCCTAAGGGATATGAATATGAAACCAATTAATGTCAAAACTACTGATTCGATTTCAGTCAAATTTGATATGAATACTTCTATATTTTGGAATACGTATGCTATAAATCAGATATTTTTATGTGAATTTCAAAAGAAAATCCTGATGATCTTCACAGTACAAGAATTTTAATTTGTATGCCATGGAAAGACTCATCAGGGATATGAACCAGATTATATTAGTATTTGAGCTTTAAACCCTAGATTACCCCTTAATGACAATTTTACTAGAGCTAATAATAAAAAGCTCGAGCTAATAATAAAAAGCTGAAAAATATTCTAAATTGAAATCTTATTATGTGTCCGGTTTTTCCTTTAGAAAACCGGGATAAAACTATTGTACATATTAATTCACAATAAAGTAGTTCAACTGCTTTGATATAATTACAATAAATTCCGTGTTCCTACAGAACGATATCTCGAAAAAACGGAACAGCAATTTAAAATTATTTCTAAAGTCTTTTTTAGTCAATCAATAAACAATCTAAAGAAAATCAACATTAATAGTTTATGAAATAGTAGCTCATTTCCCACGGGAACCTCCAACCTGTTAAAAAAGTATACCAAATATTTATTATTTTAAGGTATATGCCAATACTAAATTTGATTAAAATTGTTTCAGTAGTTTTGATATTATTTCTTATCGTAATAGTATGCGTGCGATAGGAACTTTCAAACGGGATACAGATTATTCCGTTAGTTATTAAAAAGCATATCATATAAATATGTATCTAAATTTTAAAAAAAAATTTAAAAAAAAAAAAATTAAAAAAATTAAATTGACATTCGTTCAATAATTTTGAGGTGACTCAATAATTTAGTCTGTGTCCCACTGGAACTCTTAACTGGGATAAAAATGTTTCTATCAGTTATTCCAAAGTATATAAGTTTATATACGAAATTAGACGAAATCGCTTCAGTAATTTTGACCTGACTGAATAATTTACTTTGTATCCTTCAGAAGCCTTTAATCGGGATCAAATTTCCTTTCGGTTATTCCAAAGTATAAAAGTGTCCTTACTAAATTTAATTGAAATCAATTTTGTAGTTTTACACTAATTAGTTTCGTATTAATATCCCGCAGAAACCTTCACCCAACATATAAATTATCCTATCAGTTATTCTAAGCCATAAAATATTTCTACTAAATTTTGTTGAGATGGGTTTAGTAGTTTTGATACCAATTGTTATTTGCTTCACAATTTCTCTAAATGAGTCTAGCGAAATTATAATACCCCTGTCGCAGCATCTGCATAACATAGCGAATTTCCAAATCTTGGGCACTGGCGGATCTCATCTAAGACCTGTACCTATTTAAAATAGTTTAGCTTTCTAAGAGTAAAAGAATTTTTAAAATCAGCTGGGTAATTAGTTTTGGTATTTTTGGGGACCCAAGAACCCGAACGAATTTTGTGCAGCATAGTTGTATCCATCTAAAATAATTTAATTCTCTAGCAGTGAGAAATTTTTTAGCATCGGTTCGATAGCTTACTACTGGCGTTTTCGGATCTGCAAGATCCCGGTGGACCTCATTAAAAAATCAGCTCGACCGTATATTCTAGGCGGACTTTATGTAATATATATATATATATATATATATATATATATATATATATATATATATATATATATATATATATATATATATATATATATATATATATATATATTCAAAACCCGTTGTGTAGCATTCTACGCCGCATTTGCATCCGCAGGACAGTTGTGGATCTCAGATAACACAACCTGTACCTATCTAAAATAGTTTACCTTGGTAATAGTAAAAAGGTTTCAAAATCGGTCAGTTATTTTATTTTTGACACTTTTAGGTCCTACTGACACTTCAGACCTTACATAACGTAATCTATATGTATCTAAAATAGCTTAGCTCCCCAACAGTGAAAAAATTTTCAAAATCGGTCGGCTAGTTTATTTTTGACGCTTTTGGATCCGATGGACCCTGGCAGACTTTACATAACGTAATCTATATTTATCTAAAATAGTTTAGCTCTGTAAGAGTGAAAAAATTTTCAAAATCGGTCGGTTAGTTTATTTTTACCACTTTTGGGTCCCATGGACCCTGGCGGACCCTAAATAACGTAATGTATGTCTATCTAAAATAGTTAGTTCCCCAACAGTGAAAAAATTTTCAAAATCGGTCGGTTAGTTTATTTTTGACACTTTTGGACCCATGGACCCTGGCAGACCTTACATAACGTAATCTATATTTATCTAAAATAGTTTAGCTCTGTAACAGTGAAAAAATTTTCAAAATCGATCGGTTAGTTTATTTTTGACACTTTTGGATCCCATGGACCCTGGCAGACCTTACATAACGTAATCTATATTAGCTAAAATAGTTTAGCTCTGTGACAGTGAAAAAATTTTCAAAATCGGTCAGTTAGTTTATTTTTGACACTTTTGGGTTCTATGGACCTTGGTGGACCTTACATAACGTAATTTATATTTATCTAAAATAGTTTAGCTCTGTAACAGTGAAAAAATTTTCAAAATCGGTCAGTTAGTTTATTTTTGACACTTCTGGATCCTATGGACCCTGGCAGACCTTACATAACGGAATCTATATTTATCTAAAACAGTTTAGCTCTGTAACAGTGAAAAAATTTTCAAAATCGATCAGGCAGTTTATTTTTGACACTTTTGGGTCCTATGGACCGAGGCGGACCTTACATAACGTAATCGATATTTATCTAAAATAGTTTAGCTCTGTAACAGTGAAAAAATTTTCAAAATCGGTCAGTTAGTTTATTTTTGACACTTTTGGGTCCTGTGGACCCTGGCGGACCTTACATAATGTATTCTAAATCTATCTAAAATAGTTTAGCTCTGTAACAGTGAAGAAATTTTTAAAATTGGTCGTTTAGTTTATTTTTTACAATTATGGGATCAGTAAATCCTGGCGAAACTCATACAAGTCTAGTACTCTAACAGTAAGAAAAGGGTTCTAAGGATCTCATATAACTTATGGCAGTCCGTACGCTTCTTGCGGACATCATTTAATTAATTAATTCAAATACTTTAACTTACTAACTGTGAAAAATTTTTTACAATCGATTGGTTAATTAATTTCTGGCCTTTTTAGGTCCCGAAAACCTTGACCTCACATAAAATACCTTAAATACATTTGAAATGGTTTAATTCTTTAACATTATTAATTATTAGTGAAAAAATTTTCAAAATCGATTCAAAATATTTTTCCGTGCATACATATGTACATTATACATATTTTGTTTTGTTTCATATATTTAATAATATTATATCATAACATAATCTTCAATTTCTTGTTTACTTAAAATTTCAATAAAAAAAAAAAAAAAAAAATTCTTCATTACATTAGCTTAGAAAATCTGTTTAATTTACATTTTTTAACATGGGATAGAACCATGCTAATTATAATGCAATAAATGAGAAACAAAACTCTATACATGTATGTGTGTTATATCAAATATATGTGAATAGTTTTCACTTGTTCTCACAAAATTCTTTAATAAAAAAGTGAAATATTTTTATACTTAATAAAGAACTGAGATATAAATATAAATTACTTATTAGACTAACAAAGAAAGAATAAAAGTGAAAATTTACATTTTCTCGAAAAATACTTAAAATAGAAAGAAAATTATAAGAATATTTTCTTCATAATTTTTTTTTTCCTTTTCAACGATGTAAAAATTGAACTGCCTTATGATAGGATCGAATGATAAAAAATGGCCAGAAAACCTACTTCTGGGCATCCGACGTGTCTGGCTAACGAACTTAGCCAAGCCAATTCAGAATCCAGTCCGCACACAAAATTTCATAAGCGTTAGACGTTTCGTTCGAGAGTTATCGTGGGAACACATAAATATATATATATATATATATATATATATATATATATATATATATATATATATATATATATATATATATATATATATATAAATTTTAGTGAATATCATTTTCGTATTCTAGGGACCTCAAAACAGATTTCTGCCATAGTCCCGGACTCAGATTGCGTCATGACACCTACTGTAATAGCTGAATTTCGAGTTTTCGAAATTCGCTAATAGCACTGAAATTTACTAGGTGTATTGTAAGGGACAACATCAGTTGACAATATTTGGTTTTTTTATAATTTGACTAGCGTTATTATAATAAAACGGTTTTGACAATATAGCTGCAACATATATATATATTATATATATATTACATATATATATATATATATATATATATATATATATATATATATATATATATATATATATGTTGCAGCTATATTGTCAAAACCGTTTTATTATAATAACGCTAGTCAAATTATAAAAAAAACCAAATATTGTCAACTGATGTACTTTATATTGTACTATATATTGTCAAACCATATATTTTTCTTTTTTTCGTCTCATAGGAAAAAAGTTAATTTAGCTCGATTTAAGAATGCTCACCAAAAATTAGCTGGATAAAAAAAATTTAAGGGTCGCTCAAAACTTTTTAAAATTTGAAAATGGGCCAAAAATCGATTTTTGTTTTTCATCAAACTTTTTTTCTCATCCCTGCATATGTTTGTACATTGAATAATAAAAAATTCCTCCAAATTTTAACTCAAGAAATTGATTATAAAAGGTCGCTCAGGATTTTAAAGTCAAAATATTTAATATTTTTTAGGGGCGCTAAAAACTCTTGAGCGACCTTTTATTATCAATTTTTTGAGTTAAAATTTGGAGCAATTTTTTATTATTCAATATACAAACATATGCAGGGATGAGAAAAAAAATTTGATGAAAAACAAAAATCGATTTTTGGCCCATTTTCAAATTTTAAAAAGGTTTGAGCGACCCTTAAAAAATTTTTTATCGAGTTAATTTTTGGTGAGCATTCTTAAATCGAGCTAAATTAACTTTTTTTCTTATGAGACAAAAAAAAGAAAAATATATGGTTTTTTTGCGCCACCCTAATATATATATATATATATATATATATATATATATATATATATATATATATATATATATATATATATGTATATATATATATATATATATATACATATATATATATATATATATATATATATGTATATATATATATTATATTATATACATATATTACATATATATATATATATATATATATATATATATATATATGTATATATATATATATATTATATACATATATTACATATATATATATATCTATATATATATATATATATATATATATATATATATATATATATTCGACTTTTTCAGCACCCTTTTCCCAAACTATATGCAATAATAATATTCTTGCATGACTTAACAAAATCAAATTTTAATTACTTGTATAAAATTTAAGGTTTTAGTCAGACATCAACAAGTATAATTTGATATAATTTAGCCAGTTATTAATTACAAGAAAATTCACTTGCTGAAAACTTTGTAGAAATATTTTTATTTTGCTGATTGTCAGTAAAATTACGATTGTCACCTCAAATTAGTTGTCTAGTTTTGAGATTTTAGACTTTAAATTACAACTTTGAGCAAAAATAGGTAAACTAGTATTTTTCATGTAGTTTTCATATATGCTATTCAAATTTTAACATATGGTTCATTTCAGTTAAATTTAAACATGCTTCGTCACTTTAAATTTAAATAATTTCCGTTTTCTTGGCTTTATCTCTTTTATTATTGCATTTATGTAAATTTTAAATTTGCAGTTTATTCTTAGAAAAGAATAGAAGATTGATATGTTTCGAATATAAGAATTATTTAATCTTTTAACGAAAACTCATGATCAATTATATCTAAAATGAAGTATATTAAAGCATATCCACCCTATTTCAAAGTTTACCCTAAATTTTACCTCAACAGCCCCTCCAGTAGGTCCGACCCTGGTTTTATATACATCAATGGAAAGCTCTCTGAAAATAAAGTGTTTTGTCAATTTAAGTGTATTTTTCTATCTGCCGTCATTTTCAAGTAATCAAGCAAAATTAAAAGTTTACTCTAATTTTGAGGGGTGATTTCACCCCTTAAATGGCGACAGTGGCAGATAAAAAAAAATACAGTCTGTTATTTTTGCTTATACTTACATATATACCAAGTTTCATCAAAATTGCGAATTGACAGTTCAAAACCTTTCCTTGTTAGATATCTTCAAAATATCGAAAATAAGGAGAAAATCCGACTCCCATGACGAGGCACTGCTGCTCACGATTCTTTTTCTTATTGTTCTGACGATCGCTGAAAAATTATTCTTATTTTTGTCGATCAGCTGATTTAAAAAGATTGTCGTCATTCTTTGATGAAAATCACAATTACGTAGAAAATTTCTAAAACGGACTAGCCTCTTACATATGTTTTTTTAATGAAAATTTCGTTCGAGTAAAAGGAAACTAATTAAAATAAATTTGAATAATAAATGGTGTGATGTTGAAACTGTTAAAATTTTTACGTGGGAGCCAACTTTCTGAAGTTAGAGGGTGGAAATTTTTTGTACAGATTAAGCTAATAGCCAGCCACTGTTTTTTGGAGGTTTCAACTTTTAACCCTTACCCCCACGATTTTTACGCCAATATTTCCTCGATTTTTTTGCTTTTTTTCTAACACGTCTAGAGACTCTCTAAGGAAACCTAGAGACCTGAAATTTTGTACGTGTATTAAGTTAGTATCCAGCTAGTGTCTTTTAGGGCTTCCACATTACTTCTCCCCCACTTCTCCCATTGTTACATCGGAATTCAATGGTATTGTTAAATGTGTTTTAAATGCATTATTTTTATTCTAAAACAAGTAGGCGAATAGTAATTTTAAAAAATTAAAAAAAAATGAACTTTTATAACAAATGCAATACACAGATATTAAGTAATTTAAAAATGTTATTAAAGTCACTGTTTATTTATAAAGGAGGAATTTTAGATTTTTATTATTTATAAAATAGAAAATTTGGATTTTTTTGGAAAGAAAAAATATCTTCATAAAGGCCTTCCAGTTTACTATTTAAGTTCCTTTTTTAATATTTGAAAATAAAACACAAAGGTAATTGGCGGATAAGCATGGTTAGGAATGCCCTCGTACGAACTGTGGTGGCTGTTTTCCTGCTAACTGCTATCGGCGCAAAATTGAAATTTACTGAAATTTTGCCCTTAAAAACTTAAAACCTTTTTTTAAAGCCCCGGTCAACCGGACACTGATGGATTTTTTAATACGATGTATTTTGTTTTATTACCGCTGGTTGCTTCATTAATACATCGCTTTTTATACTTTGTTATAAAACCAGTCGATTTTTATTTTATTTTACTACTGGGAATTGTACAATTTCTTGAAAAACACAAGAAATAAATATCGATCTCATACTGAAAACTAATCAATATTTTCAGTATAGATATTTACTGAAGTTATTTTTTATACGAGTTTTTTCTTTTCCTAACTAGGAAATATTCCCAAGTGATGTCTTTCAATTTTGGTGAAGCGTTGAACGATACACAGCTATGATTTATTATTAATGATATAAGGTCCATTAAAATGGTAAATCACAAAAATAAAATTGATGATAAAAATTTAATCCTCTGTTTCATATTTCATTTTTTCCGTAATAGTTAGATCTATTAATTTTAAGATCAGTTTTGTATCTTTAAACTAAAATAATTTATTTTAGATTTTCAAAATTTTTGTCCGACATTTCTGATTTTTGTTTCAAATATTTGAAATGAACCGATTTCAATATCCGAAAAATATTTGTATATACTTTATATGTATATGAAACTATTAGCAGTTGGTATCTACAACCTTCCCCATCCAAACCGAGTAATTATAGAAGTAACTAAAATAATAATAAAATTCACTGCAAATGGGTGATACCACACATAGCTTCCTCCAACTTAGAGGGAAATAAATTTTCATATCTTAGAATTTATTACAATGCCTCTGGTACTTTAGTAGTCTCGAATGCAAAATGATTACATTTTTTGACAACTCTTGACAACCTTAAAAAAAATTACGGTAACTGTGCTTTTATGTACTTTATTACCACACGAAAAATCATTTAAATTCTAAGTATACAATATAATTTAAAAATAAAATACTCCTGTCGTAGCATCTGCATAACATAGCGAATTTTCAAGTACTAGGCACTGACAGATCTCATATAACAACTTGTATCCATCTAAAATAGTTTACTTTTCTAACAGTGAAAAACTTTTCAAAATCAGTTGACTAGTTAATTTTTAGCGCATTTGGGTCCCCAGGACCCTGGCGGATCTCATTATAGTATAAGTAAATATATACAGGGTGTAAACAAATAACTCTCGTCCTTTTGTGGGCTGACTCATAGTACCCTGTAGACACTAAAACCGCAGGAATTTTTTCGGAAACAACAGTCGCGTCACCCCTCAAAAGGATAAGAGTTATTTCCTTTGCACCCTGTATATAATATATATACACACACACATATATATATATATATATATATATATATATATATATATATATTTTTATACAGTGGCCATCCATGGTACGTACTCCGATTTTACGTAGTGACGTCAGCGGTTTAGTGGGGTTCTTCTCTCACAGATATGTTGTTGTTTGTCTTTGTTGGTGAAAATTTACGTACCGAGCCAGAGTCAGGGCCGTAGGTAATATTGTCTAAGGGTCTCGTAGCCTTTAAAAATTTTAAAATTTCGCCGCAGGTATACCTATATGCATTATATTCTGTATACGTAATATGCAAAATGCAAATGCCAAATGAGTAACGTAAAATTCCAGAATATTCTAATCGTCCACTAGCAGAGATATCAAAAAACAGACTTCACCGTTGAATTTCTCATTAAAAATGAGATCAAACAGTGTAGTTTGACAAAAATTCTAGAATGTTCTATTTATCAACTAGCACAGATATTGAAAAATCAATTGTACCATTTAATTGTCCATTGAAAAAAGGGTCAAATTACACATTTTGACAAATGTTCTGGAATATTCTATTCGTCAACTAGCAAAGATATTCAAAACCAGACGTCGCCATTGAATTGGCTACCAAAAAAGAGACCAAATAACACATTTTGAGGAATGTTCTAGAATATTCTATTTGTCAACTAACAAAGATATTGGAAAAGCTACTGCACCACTTAATTATCCAACCGAAATTAAAATAATGTAAACCAAACGTCCGATTCTGACAAACAATTTTTGCTATTTGAAAAATAGAATATTCTAGAACATTTATCAAAATGTGCTATTCCGTCTTTCATTCGATGACCAGTTAAATGGTGCAATCGATTTTTGGATATCTTTGTTAGTTGACGAATAGAACATTCTCGAATTTTTGTCAAAATGCGCTGCTTAATGAAATTTTTAGTGCCCAATTCAATAGTGAAGTTTGTTTTTTGGTATCTTTGCTAGTTCACGAGTCGAATATTCTAGAATTTTTGTCAGCTTCCGCTATTTGGTGTCTTTTACGCTGATGAATGTGATAGTGAAGTTGATTTTTCGACAGTTTTTTAAAAGTCGTCACTCATATTCATTAGTATAACATTCGATTTCCTTTGTCTATACAACCGAATTTTATGTGTAAATTGTCTCTTAAGATAATTTTGTTTTAAATAAATTCAGATAAATAATATTTACCAACCCCCCAAATAAAAGTTAGCCGACGCCCCTGATCTTCCGATGTTACGTACTTCCCCTTAAATTTGCACCGACCACTACGTAAAATTGGATTTATGGTGTATGTATGTGTATATATTGTATACAGCGTGTAAAGCAAATAACTCTTATCCTTTTGAGGGGTGACGCGACTGTTAATTCCGACAAAATTCCTGCGGTTTTAGTGTCTACAGGGTGCTGAGTCAGCCCACAAAAGGACGAGAGTTAGTGGTTTTACACCCTGTATGTATCAACTTTTTAAAGATGGACGGACTTTCAAGGACAGACTGGAAAATGCCCATGATGAATCACAATCAGATCGACCATCAGTGATCACAAAAAATTTGGTCAATGCCATGTACGAAAAGATTCGCGGAGAATGACAATTATTATTCACAATTTTAACTTTGACACCGGAATTTCCAAACGTGGGTGGAACACCTTTGCACAAAATTGTCTCTAAAAATTTGAAAAAAGGAGTAGTTATAAACTCATTATCCTCACAGGAGGCTGACTTCTATGACTTGTGCATACAAAAGCTTCGAGTACGTTGTACCAAATGTTTCAACAAATATAGAATTTATGTAGAAAAATAAAGAAATATATATAGTGTAGTGCAATTAGTCGTTATTAAGGGAAAATGACGGAATCTATTTATAATGAACGGATTTCAATAATTTTTTTTTTGGGTGGTTTTCTAATGGCATAAAGTTAAAAGTTTACCCATTTAAAATTACCGCAATTTTGTAAATTCGTAAATTTTCGGAAAAAACAAAAAAAAATTAAAGATATCAATAAAAAATGCAATTATCGAAATTTTTTGAATATTTCTTTTACAGGAAAATAATGATTGTTATATTTCGTTAAAAGGGCAGTTATCTATACATACTCGTATAATAAAACTGTAACGAGACCGTTTCTGTATATGGAATATTTTTTGAAAATTGTACTGGTACTGTAAATAGTAATCGATGTAGATATCAAAACATCGATTTTTAAAATTTTTGTCTGCATGTCTGTCTGTCTTTATGTCTGTCTGTCTGTCTGTCTGTCTGTCTGTCTGTCTGTCTGTCTGTCTGTCTGTCTGTCTGTCTGTCTTTCTGTCTGTCTTTCTGTCTGTCTGTTTGTCTGTCGGTCAGTCTGTCTGTTCACGCATCACGCAGAAATTACTGAACGGATTTTGATGAAATTTTGTAGGACGATAACTTATTACCTGGGTCACAATCTAAGATACTTTTTACTCCGGGAAAATGTCTCATTCCCACGGGAAAATAGAAAAATCATTTTCAACATGTGCACACACTACGGAAAATTACTGAACGGATTTTGATGAAATTTGGCTTGGTGATAACTTATTACTTGGGTCAACATCTAAGATACTTTTTAGTCCGGTAAAATGTCTCATTCCCACGGGAAAATGAAGAAAACCATTTTGAGCTTGTGCATGCATTACGCAAAAATTATTTATTTTTTTTTTTATATTGTTTAGATGCGCCACAACTAAGGTGATATGCATCGTTTGATATATGTTGTACTATTGCTTTTTGATGTTGATATGCTTTATACATAGATGATTGGTGCGGTATGGTAGTTTGATGATGATGTATCTCCCCCGGCCGGTTCCGAACTCACGATCTTATCAATCAAGAGCGGAGTTGGTAACCACTAGACCAGCTCGGGGTCAAAAATTATTGTTCTATGCAAGTTCTGTATAATTATTACATTTATATACTGAGTTGATAACACTGTGTCGCTCGAACGACGTCGCGCGTACAGTTAGTTTAAACTAATTTTCTTCGACGTTGCCACTTTTGATGTCATCCATTAATATTATTGGTGGAGCATTCAAGCAGCTAACTCCTTTACATTGTAAACACGCTACTGAACAATGTAAGCCACCCTTTCTACATCCACAAGCAGAGCTACAACCAGTTTTACAAGAACAAAAAATCATTTTTAATAAATTTTCAGATGCCGGTGGTTGGTTCATTGTGACTGGTACTAAAAAAATATCTTTTTTTGCCATCGCCATTCTTCTGGCAACTTTTCATATCCCATCCACAACTGTACTTGCAAATATACTCTTTTTATATGTTCTAAGCTAGCATCGTGGGTAGGTATCAATGAAGCCAAATTGACACAAGTATTTTTACTAGTAGCTTTAAGAAAGGATCGGTATCGATAATTATTTATATTACATTCATTTTTAGGAGCACCATATAATGCTAAAATGCATAAAATACCCGATTGCAAAATATCGGAGACGACAGCATTTTCATTAGTGAAGATATTGTTTAGTTATCATATGGACTACTTTCAAAATAGCCCAAATTGTAGAAAATCGCGTAATACAAATTATGAACGCAAGACATGTTTGAAATCCGCCCAAATTGCGGAAATACGCCCAATCTGGCAACCCTGACTGTATTCCTAGTAGAGTATCAGCTGTCCCTCGAACTCTTCGCTATCAATACTTTCTCACTATATTCCCATTCTTCTTATACAGTAGTACTTCGATAATTCAGCCTTCGAAAATCCGGACCCATCAGTAAAATTGCCCGATTTAACAAATAGTATATACAATTTTAGACACATTTACATTCTATATTTACAGTCACAGTACAGTACAGTACAGTACAGTACAGTACAAAACAGAATTGTATTGTGGAGTAATTAATTATGCGATACGCAGAACTGCCTACAAACCTAGTACATAGAACAGCAGTGCTTGCTGTTAACTTCTTAGAGTAGCTATAAGGGGTCTCGAATTCATTACATTTTAAACGGTCTCTCGATGATCCGGTTTTTTCGTAAATCCGGCCTACCGGCCGCCCATTTAAGCCGGATTATCGAGGTCTTACTGTACATGAAATACCTACCTTTCAAGGACGTTTGCTACCTCTTTCTATACTTTATATAGAATTTAAATAATTCTCAAGAGAAAAGAAAAATATAGCTGCAGAAAGAATATAATATTATACTAAAAGTAACGTCATTTTCATTAAACTACCCTTAAAAAAAAAGAAAAAAAAAGCGGAAGATTTAAAGAGGTAAACTTTTTACTTTTGAGTATAAGAAATTCAAAAAATCCAAAATCATTCAAATCTATTCATTATAACTGTATTCCCAGGTATAAACCTAATTGCATTGGACTAATAAGGAATTTTAAAAAAAAAAAAAGGTTTTTGAAACAATCTGTGATAGTTTATGTTCTATAAAAAATTGGACCTTACTTTCCGAATAACCCTCGTATATATATATATATATATATATATATATATATATATATATATATATATATATATATATATATATATATATATATATAAGTTTTTGTGAAGGTCATTTTCGGTTTCTCGAGGCCTCAGAACAAATTTCTGCCATAGTCCCGGGCTCAGGTCTTTGCATGATACCCGCTGTAATAAAGGAAATTCATTTAATTTCCAGAAAGGAAATTCACTCAAAAAATAAAATTAAAACCTCCCGTATGCCCGATCCTAGGATCAAATATGTAAATCAAAAGCCCTTTAGACTTTAGAAATAAAAGTTAAATCAAATAACTTTATTACATATTAAAAGGCATATTACAACACATTTTTGGCAATTTTCCATTATACTTTCATAACTGCTTTGGATTTAGGGAAGTTATACACATGGAATATTTACAGTGTTATCTTACGACAACATAGTTACTGATATGATTTTATATCGAGAGCGGATCGTGTATATCTGATTATACCGTATTTCGATTTTCCTCGATTATTTCGAAAACTATAGGAGATAGAAAAAAAACTGAATTTTACACAACACTTTATTTTAAAGGACTTTTGACTGACATGTTTAATTCCAAGGCCGGACATATTTACAGTCTGTTAAGTAAGATCGTGGCCGACCATACTCACAACTGGTAAAAGTATTTCTCTAAATGTTTTGTGAGCAGATAGAGTGAACCTTTGTCATCGATGCACTTTAAAGAAAAATTCAGTTGTTTGTCTTTTGTTAGAATAACAAGTGAAGTACCATGAGTGCAAAATACGCGACATGAATGCCAAATCTGGCATCGTTACATTAGATTGGCCGCCACAGTCGTCCGATGGCAATCCGACTAGGTCACATATCAAGTACAAACTTCGAGGAAAACGCATATATACATTTAAAGTAGTTAACTCGCGAGATTCGTCGCATTTGGAGAGCCTTGCCGCTAGAGTATGCCGTCAATTTAACATGCCTCAAAGATACCGTCACCACCGGCGATTATCGACGCCGGTGGTGGCAAGACACCTTATTAAGCTAATTGCATCGCAGTCTTTATCAAGTGGAACGTATATATATATATATATATATATATATATATATATATATATATATATATATATATATATATGTATTTATTATTGTGTTTTCATATCAAAACCAAACATTTTGCTACCTTTTGTTAATCAATTGTTGTATAGAGATGAGAATCTGCTTCATAAACTCACCCCAAGCGAGGTTCGTATTCCACCCTGTTTATTAATGTTTTTTATACATAATTTAACAACACATAATGTCAACATCAAATTACCTGTTCAATGATAAAACTTGACACCTACAGTTTCTACCTGCTTTCTTCAATATACTGTAAATTTAATTTCAAAGATGTTTAATTTGACGGAAACGATAGATCTACCCAAGCTGATGGAGATCCCTTGAACGGAAAGATATACGCAGATTCGATTAAATTATTTGTAAACACTAGAGAAAATTTATAAAAAAAAAAAGAAAAAAAAATTGTGGAAAACGAAAAATTTAATACTTATAAAATAAAAATATTCACTCACGCTTACACACGTGTGTAAGAGCGTGAAAAAAAGTAACTGCATATAGCCACTAAATTCAAATTCAATACAATTTAGACGAGGGTGTACGTGTTTATGTTATACACACGTGCAACCTTTCTACATAATAACCACGACCTTATAATTCTGAACTGAGCGCGCAAAAATCTATTAACAACTGATGATAAGCGTCACGCTCCTTTCATATTATACGGTTTTTGCCGTACGGCAAAAAACCGTACGGTAACATTTTTTTTAGTGGAGTGAAGAAGAGCATAGGACCTTTCACATTACACGGTCACGGCAAAATGCCGTTGCCGTGTCGTGTAGCAGCCGTCTCTTGCCACTGCACTTGACGGTTGCCGTACGGCGTTTTTAACTCAGTAGTGTATGTATTTAAATTGATGCTTTCACATTTGACGGTTTTTTAACGTACGGCGGTAACATTATTTTGTTGAATTTTAATTATTAATTTTATTTGTGAAATGGATGAAACTAATGTTGAATGTGGTAACAAGCATTTTAATAGATTGTATGTAATTTCTAAATTGTGTGTTTTTACGTAAGTTCGTCAAGAAATTAATCAAAAGAGCTTGTAAACGTCCGAAAATAGTTGAAAAATTTACTTTCGTCATTTTTCAGGTCTTCAAAGAGTGTGATAATAAATAATCCTACTTTATATTTCCTCTGATTTACAGAAATAACTTTAATCACACTTGTTACTTGTGTAATTAGTGATGAGCAAAATTAGTCTTGGTCTTGCAGTCTTGTCTTGGTCTTGCATTTTTTGCAAGACCAAGACCAAGACCAAGACTGCATTTTGCAAGACCAAGACCAAGACTATAAGTATGGTTGCAAGACCAATACCAAGACTCAAGTGAGCAAGACCAAGACTATAGCAAGAAAAAAGCAAGACTCTTGCTAAATTATTTAAATAGTTTAAAAGTATAATTAATACCGTAAAGAGAGAAAATTCTGATTTTAAAAGAAAAAAATTCGCTAATAAAAAAATGCAAGAAAGTGCAAGATTTTTAGCAATACCAAGACCAAGACCAATACCAAGACGCATTTTGCAAGACCAAGACCAAGACCAAGACTCAAACTGCTCTAGCAAGACCAAGACCAAGATTCTTAATGCAAGAACAAGACCAAGACCAAGACTGCCAAGTCTTGGTCTTGGTCTTGCATTTGCTCATCACTATGTGTAATGTTCCAAATTAAATGAAGATATTCAGTTTACAACGGCAAAAAGCCGTGCAATGTGAAAGCAATAATATTACGGCAAAAAGCCGTACGGTTTTTTCCCGTACGGTGAAAACCTATATAATCGCTCGCCTTCGCCAGAAAATATTGTTAGCATAACATTAGCTAACGAAGCTTAGACCGTTACAAACGAGAGGGCTCTAATTCAAAAAATTAATGCACGTTAAATATTTTTTCAAGGAATTTCACGGTATAAATACTTAACTTCAATGCAAATACTATGGAATAAAAAAATCAGTCACCGCATGTTAGAAATTGTTGTTTTAATATTATCTAAAGCATGTTAATTTTTTGAATGCGAGCCTTCTTCTTTGTAACGGTGTAAGCTCCGTTAGCTAATGTTAGGCCAACAAAATTTTCTGGCGAACGCGAGCATCGGAATTCGTAAAAGCAATCTTGTATTTTAATTTCGAAAATGGAGAAAAAAAATAAACAGACACCTCTAATGGTACATCCATATTTATTATGAAATGTAAAAGTTTACAAAGTCCAAGCGTTAGTAACAGCATACGAATACATAAAAATGATTACGTCAAACAAAAATTTAATTTTCATTATTTCATTTGTTCATCCGTCTGTCTGTCCGTGGTGCGTTGTTTGTTTACTTACCTTTTATCAAGATAAAACATTTCTTCTGTTGAATATTCATCGCAATAATCATCATTTTTTCTAAATGTTTTTTTTTTTTTTTTTTTGATTGTTCTGTAACAAGATTTTCTTTTTTTGATTAATTCAAATTATATTAAAACTTTTTAACGTATGTGAAAAAAATATACCTATTATACATTTACAAACAATTTTTACCACTGAAACAAGAAACTAGCGGTAGTTTTCATTCCTTTACTTACGGAATATTTAAATTGTATTAATATTAGTGACCGACCAAACCTTTGGTTTCGGTTTCGGCAAGTTTCAGCCAAAAATCAGCCGAAACTTCGGCCGCTCCGTAACTCAGTGTTCGTGAATTGTCGCGCTTCGTTCGGGTGAGCGAAACTGAGACCGAGGCATAAGTTTCGGTTTCGGCTGCAAATCGCGTTTCAGTCGGACACTAAATAAAATTATTACTAAGGATGACTAGTTTTTCAAAAATCCCGAAGTATAGCCTATGTAGCACAACCTATTATAACATATTTCTCAGTTCCATTCGGATATCTGCGCAACATAGTTACCATACCTAACGTATGCTATCATATCTTATTTTTTGCAATTCTGAATTAAAATGGAAAAAAATAACAAAAAATGAAAAAATAATCTGAAATTATTAGAAGTTTGGCAGCCACATTTAAAAAAAAATATTTTAACATTATATTTGAATCACACATTTTTGAAAACCAAAATCCAAATGGTCACAAAATCCAAATTTTACGATAAACAAAGAAAATGTTTATTTTATACACATCTTAAAAAAATGAAATTTAAATTTTTACTACGATTTTAGATCAGAACACTTTTTTTTTTTTGAAATTTTATCTTAACATTTGAACCGTTTTTTCATTATTTAAAAGTCGCTGACATGAGGCATTTCATAAACAAAGGTGAAATAAGTTATAACACAATATTCTCAAATTAAATTGTTAGTTTAAGTTAAAATACCCCTGTCGCAGCATCCTGCATAACATAGCGACTTTCCGTTTACAAAAATTAGTTTTTCTCGAAAGCCAGCTTACATAGAGTACCTAATGGTTCACAAATAAAAGGCGCCTAATAATTTTTTTTTAATGAAAGATGGAAAAACTTCTAGAATGGCAAAAATTCAATAAACATGCCAAGTATTTTTTATATTACTTGCATTTTTTTCCCCACTAATTTAATGTAAATGGAAAAGTAAATACCTACACTTCATATACATTAACTTTAATCAAAATTTTGTATATTCATGTCTTTGATGGGCGAAAAAAGACCGATCTTTACCCACCTCCTTTAGCTCTTGAGAAATTCTAAAATTAAGAAACATAAGTCGAATGCATAATCTGTAAAAAATTACATCATTCAAAGTATTAAACTGATACGCTTTCTAGTTCAGTCAAATGTTTTATTAACGTATTGACCTGAGACCATATATCGTAAAAGGTATTTTTAACTATTATAGAGAGTTATACTCCTATAGAGCTTACAATATTCAATCTTCTTATACCATTTTCTTACAGAGCTTGCATCTAAATACTAATAAAAAATAAAATTATAAGTTACAAGAAAATTATAAGTTAATTATGTTTTTTTTTTCTAATGTAAGACGCACGGCTTAGAATATAATGTACTGTCAGTATTTTAATTTTTTGAGCTTCTTAAATTCAATACTTGACTTACGTATAATGTACATCGCCAGTTTTGATACAGTGTAAATACAATTTAGTGTAGAGTACGCTTAAAAATCACGAAATTGTACAAATAAACGGGTACATCATTCTAGCCCAAACTTCAATATCTGATTTACGACGAAATATTAACCCTTTCCAATCATGTGTCGGACGTCTTCCGACATTGTCTTTTTCCCGTTCCTATCCTTTGTCGGAACACATCCGACATCGTTTTGATCGTTTTCTTTCCTTTATTAGTTTTATTATTCCCTGGAATCTATATTGCCGACCTATTTAAATTAGTTTCATGTTTAGCCATTAAATTGCATGTTGTGCACACGTTATATAATCGTATGATCTTTTTTTTTTATGTAAACATGAGAAATATAAATTTTGATTAAATAATTATATAGTAATTATATTTATGAAAACCAATTTCTTCTGTATTTAGAATTTTGTAAAATAGAAATATTTTATTTTGAAATTTAATAGATGGCACCATATAATTTTATTGATTTAATAATTCCAAATCAATAATTTTCAATATTGAAGGATAGGTGGCATGTTAGTGTCGAAGTGGGATGGATGTATGTCGGAAAGGGTCGGAAATGTTGGAAAGGGTTAAATTGTACCATTTCTGCCGATTTCTGTTTTTGTCGATACTACAAATATTAAAATACAAAGAAGTATGTTATGTAGATTTATTCTAATAATAATTGTAAATGTATTTTGTATTTTCACTGTATAAAAGTTATGTATTATTTAAATAGCATATCGCCTTCCTAGAATGAAAGTGGGATATCTGGGAATTTTCCGATTTTCATTTTTAGTACCATGTAATAGATAAGTTAGTTAGTTATCGAATAACATATTTCACAAGTTCGTAGGAAATATAATTTTTGAAGGGTATTGCTTTAAATCTCAAGGTCACCATTTAAACTAATGTATTATTAAGATTTAAAATGCAGTTATCTCAAAACTAACATTTCCCAGATATCTCACTTTCATACTAGGAAGGCGATATATGAAAATTGCAAAATTGTAAAAGCAAACTGTTATAAATGTGATTGTTTTTCACAAAACGTATTTCATTTTCATTTAAACATTTCTTCACAATATATTGTGAGCTATTGTGAAAAATACAAATAAAAATTTTTTGTTCTTTTTATTTTCCTAGAACGAAATATTTTATTTCTGTTCTATCATTACTTAATTACTTTTGTATACAGAGAGTACTTTAAAATGTTATCGAATTTCACGTATAAGAGTTTTAATAGAAATATTGTCCCTGGTTTCTGAACCATATTATAGAAACTGAGCCATGCTACCAGATTCCCAAGCCCAGTTATCGAAAATTAAATGTCTAAATTAATGATTTTTATATTTTTAGTCGAATTTTCTCCGAAAAATTATTAGTCGAATTTTCTCCGAAAAATTAGACTTATACAGTCTATACGATAAGAGCTGCGAGAGGCGAGACCAGGGGCGCTATCCGTTTTCGGACCCGTAGAACACGATTATGTAAAAAAAAAAGATGTCTGATATATATATATATATATATATATATATATATATATATATATATATATATATATTTTCCCGCAACCTTTTAATATGTGTAGGGCCCCCCTATGGAAGTTAAGAGATGAAATTTGGTAAGTGGGGCTTATTCCGATGCACAACAATACTATCAAAGTGGGGTCAAATTTTGGGCAAATTTTTTTTCGGACCCGACCTTTAAGGGGGTGGTGGGGGGCGGAAAAGCAATAAAACTTTTCCAAATCGGTTTTAAATAATGTTTCGGTCAATTATCTACAACATATCCAAAATTCAGCTTCCTAGGATGATATGGTGGGAGTAGAGGGGGGAAAAACGATTTTCGCTGGATCTAACAGGCCCCCAGCCCCCCAGAATTAACGTAGAGGGTTGAAATTTGGTGTGTTGATAAAGTTCGTACCTAGGTTGTGCTTTTTGGAGGTTTTAATATTTTACCTCCACCCACCTCATTTTTAAGCTACAATTTCATGCATTTTCGACGTTTTCGAAGTTTGTACCACTCGCACAGGTCACCCGAATAAACCTAGAGGGCTGAAATTTTGTATTCGGATTGAGTTAGTATCAAGGGGGTGCCTTTTGGGGGTCTCGACTTTTAACCCCTACCCCCACCATTTTTATACCCAAAAGAACATGATTTTTCTTGTTTTTTAACAGTTTCGTTCGGGTCAAAATCTCCCCAAATAAACCTAGAGGGCTGAAATTTGGTGTACAGGTTAAGCTAATAGCCAGACACTGTTTTTTGGAGGTTTCAACTTTTAACCCTTACCCCCACGATTTTTACGCCAATATTTCCTTAATTTTTTTGCTTGTTTTCTAACACGTCTAGAGACTCCATAAGGAAACCTAGAGGGCTGAAATTTTGTACGTGTATTCAGTTAGTATCCAGCTAGTACCTTGTAGGGAGTCCGCATCACTTTTTCCCCCACTTCTCCCATTTTTACATCGGAATTGAATGCTATTGTTAAATGTGTTTTAAAAGCATTATGTTTATTCTAAATACAAGTAGGCGAATAGTAATTTTAAAAAATTTAAAAAAAAGTGAACTTACTTTTATGACAAATGAAATACATACATATTAAGTAATTTAAAAATGTTATTAAAGTCACTGTTTATTTATAAATTAGGAATTTTGGATTTTTAGTATTTATAAAATAGAAATTTTGGATTTTTTTGGAAAGAAAAAATATCTTTATAAAGGCCTTCCAGTTTACTATTTAAGGTTCTTTTTTAATTTTTAAAACTAAAACATAAAGGCAATTAGCGGATAAACATGGGCAGGAATGTCCTCGTACGAATTGTGTTGGCTTTTTTCCTACTAACTGCGATCGGCACAAAATTGAAATTTACTGAGATACAGCCCTTAAATACTTAAAACCTTTTTTTAAAGCCTCGATCAGCCGAACACTCATCACCAGTTTTGAAACCAACAAAATGACAATTCGGTTGTAGACTTTCAATCACATTTCGCTTGTAGACATTCAATACCGAAGATGAAGGGGAAAATTCGACTACCGTGATGGGGCCCCGCTGCTCACGGCGTTTTTCTTTTTTATTTGTTCAACTTTTTGAGGTATTCTAATGTTAAAAAAACGCCGTGAGCAGCGAGGCCCCATGACGGAAGTCGAATTTTTCCCTTCATATTCGGTATTGAATGTCTACAAGCGAAATGTGATTGAAAGTCTACAAGCGATTTATCATTTTGTTGGTTTCAAAACTGATGATGAGTGTCCGGCTGATCGGGGCTTTAAAAAAAGGTTTTAAGTTTTTAAGGGCTGAATCTTAGTAAATTTCAATTTCGTGCCGATAGCAGGAAAAAAGCAAACACAATTCGTACGAGGGCATCCCTACCCATGCTTATCCGCCAATTGCCTTTGGTGTTATCTGCATAACATAGCGAATTTCCGATCATAAAAGTTACTTTTTCTCGAAAACCCGCTTACCTAGAATAATGGTTCAAAATGTATCTTCTGTGATTTTCTTGGTTCTTTACCACAATGTAAAAAAAATTGGAAAAGCTTTTAAATTTTGGCAATTTTTTTGCAAAATACTCAAGTTTACTAGCAGCTTATAAACTTCTGCGGCATATTTTGGTCCATAGGTATGATCATTAGCAAACAATAATTTAAAAGTGGATTGCCATAAAAAGTAATGCTCAGTTAGATACAGCTGTCGATTTAATAAAACTAGTTCACTTAAGAAAGCAATTACATATATGTGTAAGAGTCTTTGTCTTGACAGGAATTTGTGTTCACTAAGTATTCATAAAAGAAGTTTTTCTCAGAAAAGTAACCGACTTATGTTAATGGAAGTTTAATTTAATGGGAGTCAGTGAAACGGGAGATAGGTTTAAGGGCAGGGTAAGGTATTAAAATAACTTCTTTTTGCATTTGTTTTTATTTTTTACCTGAATGCATAATATCTCAAGAATATTGTCTCAAAATTTCAAGTTGATTGGAGCAAAATTGACGAAGTTATAAGCATTTTTGTTGTTACCTGGCAGATGTTTCGCTCTCTCTCTCTCTCTCTCTCTCTCTCTATATATATATATATATATATATATATATATATATATATATATATATATATACATATCAGTTATATTATAGAAATTTCAGTGGAAGTACTAACGTGTTTATACCTGTACTGTATATTTTGTCAGTGTAGGGTACAAAATTTAGTTTAGCAGTAAGTATTCTATATCAGTTTTATACAAGAATTTTTAAGTGTTCAAAACTTTAAAGCATTTTCCCCACAGCTTACGTTTTCAAAGTCGGTGCCCCTCATAACTTTAAAACTACAGCACCGATCCATTTGAAATTTTGAACACTATTTCTGTACATAATTTACGAGGTAACGCTGGAGAGTTTTTTTCAAATTTGTTAATAATTTTTATTTTACAATAACAAATTAGCCAATTTTTTTCGCAAAAATCGTGTTTTTCCAAACAAATTAGCCAATTTAAATTGTGTTTTTCCGTTCTAAGTGTTCCAAAAAAGTGAAAAATTGAAATTTCGAAAAAACCTCCCAGCGTTACCTGAGGAAAACTATTATCTAACGAATGAACTTTAATCTTTTTATTTCGGATGATCCAGCACCAAGTTATGAGGGGCACCATAATTCTACTTTTTTCCGAGACACGTTCGAATAATTGCTGCCATTACCGTATTTTTTAATATTTCTTCGTGAAAATTTTATACAATATTCTTCGAATATTATACTTTAATGTACCACTGGTTTTAATAAAAAGATTTTAACTGTGTCGTCACAAAAAAATAACAAAAACATGCCTTTTATTGTACGATTTAACCTTACCCTCTCCTTAAATCTAACCTAAGATTAAATTAACCAATATATTAACTTTCCTGATTAACGATTAACGTATTAACATTTTACTCTTCAGCTTTGTTTATTACACTGTTGAAATATTGTACATTTCCCTTCATTAATGTAATTAAAATGTATATAAAATTAATATCATTATCCAGACGGATATATCTACCTTTTTTATAAAATGTTAAATATTCACATAAATTATAAGTGTGGATATCTGTTTATCTACCGCCTATGTAACACTAGATTTTTAAATTTTATAAAATTTGTCATTCAAAAGTATTCATAAAGACAAAAATACTACAAAAAGAGAGTAATAATTAATCCTATATGTACCTATGTGTATACCTACCTATATGTAAAAAGATCTTAATTATCCTACTTATTTTTTTTTTGTTGAATTTTCAAAAATACCCCTGTCGCAGCATCTGCATAACATAGCGAATTTCCAAATCTTGGGCACTGGCGGATCTCATCTAAGACCTGTACCTATTTAAAATAGTTTAGCTTTCTAAGAGTAAAAGAATTTTTAAAATCGGTTGGGTAATTAGTTTTGGTATTTTTGGGGACCCAAGAACCCGAACGAATTTTGTGCAGCATAGTTGTATCCATCTAAAATAATTTAGTTCTCTAGCAGTGAGAAATTTTTTAGCATCGGTTCGATAGCTTATTACTGGCGTTTTCGGATCTGCAAGATCCCGGTGGACCTCATTAAAAAATCAGCTCGACCGTATATTCTAGGCGGACTTTATGTAATATATATATATATATATATATATATATATATATATATATATATATATATATATATATATTCAAAACCCGTTGTGTAGCATTCTACGCCGCATTTGCATCCGCAGGACAGTTGTGGATCTCAGATAACACAACCTGTACCTGTCTAAAATAGTTTACCTCGGTAATAGTAAAAAGGTTTCAAAATCGGTCAGTTATTTTATTTTTGACACTTTTAGGTCCTACTGACACTTCAGACCTTACATAACGTAATCTATATGTATCTAAAATAGCTTAGCTCCCCAACAGTGAAAAAATTTTCAAAATCGGTCGGCTAGTTTATTTTTGACGCTTTTGGATCCGATGGACCCTGGCAGACTTTACATAACGTAATCTATATTTATCTAAAATAGTTTAGCTCTGTAACAGTGAAAAAATTTTCAAAATCGGTCGGTTAGTTTATTTTTACCACTTTTGGGTCCCATGGACCCTGGCGGACCCTAAATAACGTAATGTATGTCTGTCTAAAATAGTTAGTTCCCCAACAGTGAAAAAATTTTCAAAATCGGTCGGTTAGTTTATTTTTGACACTTTTGGATCCCATGGACCCTGGCAGACCTTACATAACGTAATCTATATTTATCTAAAATAGTTTAGCTCTGTAACAGTGAAAAAATTTTCAAAATCGGTCAGTTAGTTTATTTTTGACACTTCTGGATCCTATGGACCCTGGCAGACCTTACATAACGTAATCTATATTTATCTAAAAGAGTTTAGCTCTGTAACAGTGAAAAAATTTTCAAAATCGGTCAGTTAGTTTATTTTTGACACTTCTGGATCCTATGGACCCTGGCAGACCTTACATAACGGAATCTATATTTATCTAAAACAGTTTAGCTCTGTAACAGTGAAAAAATTTTCAAAATCGATCAGGCAGTTTATTTTTGACACTTTTGGGTCCTATGGACCCAGGCGAACCTTACATAACGTAATCGATATTTATCTAAAATAGTTTAGCTCTGTAACAGTGAAAAAATTTTCAAAATCGGTCAGTTAGTTTATTTTTGACACTTTTTGGTCCTGTGGACCCTGGGGACCTTACATAATGTATTCTAAATCTATCTAAAATAGTTTAGCTCTGTAACAGTGAAGAAATTTTTAAAATTGGTCGTTTAGTTTATTTTTTACAATTATGGGATCAGTAAATCCTGGCGAAACTCATACAAGTCTAGTACTCTAACAGTAAGAAAAGGGTTCTAAGGATCTCATATAACTTATGGCAGTCCGTAAGCTTCTTGCGGACATCATTTAATTAATTAATTCAAATACTTTAACTTACTAACTGTGAAAAAATTTTTAAAATCGATTGGTTAATTAACCTCTTTAGCGGATTGTCATTTTATTTTAACCTGACAAAAAAAATACCATCCAAGTTAACCACCTTATAGATTACTTTGCCAAAAAGGTTTGATTCTAGGATAAATAAAGCTCTCTATAATGTATTCTTTTTTTTATTCAAATAGGTGGCAGCACAAACAGTTACCGACATGAGGACGAGCCTCACTCGTCGTGTCCGCTAGTTGTTAGAATCATAGACCCGAGTGAGACTCGGGGTATCCGCTAAAGTGGTTAATTTCTGGCCTTTTTAGGTCCCGAAAACCTTGACCTCACATAAAATACCTTAAATCCATTTGAAATGGTTTAATTTTTTAACATTATTAATTATTAGTGGAAAAATTTTCAAAATCGATTCAAAATATTTTTCCGTACATACATATGTACATTGTACATATTTTGTTTTGTTTTATATTTAATAATATTTATATCATAACATAATCTTCAATTTCTTGTTTACTTAAAAATTCAATAAAAAAAAAAAAATTCTTCATTAGATTAGCTTAGAAAATCTGTTTAATTTACATTTTTTAACATGGGATAGAACCATGCTAATTATAATGCAATAAATGAGAAACAAAACTCTATACATGTATGTGTGTTATATCACATATATGTGAATAGTTTTCACTTGTTCTCACAAAATTCTTTAATAAAAAAGTGAAATATTTTTATATTTCATAAAGAACTGAGATATAAATATAAATTACTTATTAGACTAACAAAGAAAGAATAAAAGTGAAAATTTACATTTTCTCGAAAAATACTTAAAATAGAAAGAAAATTATAAGAATATTTTCTTCATAATTTTTTTTTCCTTTTCAACGATGTAAAAATCGAACTGCCTTATGATAGGATCGAATGATAAAAAATGGCCAGAAAACCTACTTCTGGGCATCCGACGTGTCTGGCTAACGAACTTAGCCAAGCCAATTCAGAATCCAGTCCGCACACAAAATTTCATAAGCGTTAGACGTTTCGTTCGAGAGTTATCGTGGGAACACATAAATATATATATATATATATATATATATATATATATATATATATATATATATATATATATATATATATATATATATATATATATATATATATATATAAATTTTAGTGAATATCATTTTCGTATTCTAGGGACCTCAAAACAGATTTCTGCCATAGTCCCGGACTCAGATTGCGTCATGAGACCTACTGTAATAGCTGAATTTCGAGTTTTCGAAATTCGCTAAAACTAACTATTTTTAACCCGACTGCATCAGAAGGAGGGTAATGTGTTTCATTTCAGTCATCGTGAATTCATTCCCTAAGGGTATAAAGTCGGGGATGATAATTTATGAAAGGTAAAATTTTACATAGGGCCACTTTAATAATGTAGATGAGTATTAAGAGGGAGAATTTTTGTAAAAATTTATCCATTAAGGGTGTAAAATAGGGGATGAAAATTTATGTAGAAAACCGCTGAGTTTAGAAACGTAAAATTTTGTACACAGGTTCCTTTAGTCACGTAAGCAAGCATCAAGAGTGGATTTTTAGAATTTCGTTTCTTAAGGGGTAGGGTATGAAAATTTATATAGAGAAATTGTTGAGTCTAGAAACGTGAAATTCTACAAAGGGGTTCTTTATATAATGTATGCGAACACCAAGAAGGGGTTTTGGAAATTCATCCCCTAACGGGGTAAAATAGGCGGTTAAAATTTATTTAAAAAACCTACTCGGCCCAGAAAGCTGAAGTTTTTTACAGGATTTCCTTATGTAGCACAGGTGAGCTCTAAGAAAGGATTTTTGGAATTTCATTCCCTAAGGATATAAAATAGGGGATGAATATTTATATAGAAAACCATTGAGTCTAGAAACGTGAAATTCTATACAGGGGTTTTTAGTAACGTAAGCGAGTACCAAGAGAAGATTTTTAAAATTTCATACCCTAAGGCGGTAGGACAAGGGTTGAAAATTTATATGGAAACTATATAGTTTTTGTCGATGAATTAATTCATCCGTGTCAAGTCAATGACTACATAGTAAGTGTACGACATCATTTAATCTGCCTTCAATGACTCTACGCGGACGACGTCATAGATAAAAGCTAGTATATTAGCGCTAGTATAAAAAAATTTGTTAATATCAAATTCGTGGTAATTTAAGCTGCCAACGCAGTAATCTAATATACGTACCTATATATTTTTATCCGACTGCATCAGAAGGAGGGTAATGTGTGTTTCTGTGGCGCAGTGTGCAGCCTGGCTCGAAGCGACCAAAAAGAAAGGGATGTTATGGCAATTTATTCCATTTCGCAAAATAAATAAATAGCATACTGTAAATTAATACGAAATTAAAATATTCACATACCTGATTTTACGATGTAAGCCCTGGAATTATTCCAGAATTTAGATCGGGATTGGGTTCAAAGGAGTTTACCTTCTTTCTTTTCCAGTACTTCTGCCGTTCAGGTGTCTTAGTAAATACAGTCGTCACTCAAGTTATTGACGATTTAACTTATTGACAATGATCGTAGTTTACCTCAAGTTATAGACAAACCATACGCATGTACCCAAGATCATACGTGCTGTGTGGTAGTGTAGCAATGCGTACATACGTATGGTTTGTCGATAACTTGAGGTAAACTACGATCACTGTCAATAAGTTAAATCATCAATAACTTGAGTGACGACTGTATTTAATTCACAAATTCGTTAAATATAACGTAAAAGCAATAAAAATTTTCCAAACCGGTTGGAAATAATGTTTCGGTCAATTATCTACAACATATCCAAAATTCAGTTTCCTAGGATGATTTGGAGGGAGTAGGGGGAAAAAAACGATTTTCGCTGGATCTAACACGCCCCCAGCCCTCCAGAATTAACGTAGAGGGTTGAAATTTGGTGTGTTGATAGAGTTCATACCTGGGTTGTGCTTTTTGAAGGTTTTAATATTTTACCCCCACCCCCCTCATTTTTAAGCTACAATTTCATGCTTTTTTGACGTTTTCGAAGTTTGTACCACTCGCACAGGTCACCCGAATAAACCTAGAGGGCTGAAATTTTGCATTCATATTGAGTTAGTATCAAGGGGGTGCCTTTTGGGGTCTCGACTTTTAACCCCTACCCCCACCATTTTTATACCCAAAAGAACATGATTTTTCTTGTTTTTTAACAGTTTCGTTCGGGTCAAAATCTCCCCAAATAAACCTAGAGGGCTGAAATTTTGTGTACAGATTAAGCTAATAGCCAGACACTGTTTTTTGGAGGTTTCAACTTTTAACCCTTACCCCCACGATTTTTACGCCAATATTTTGTTACGATTTTTTTATACTTTGTTGAGTAGCGCACTTTTATAACTCACCCGTCTGGAAAATATAGGTTAAATGATCGAACAACCAATTTTGCAAATAAATTTATTGAACAAAATTTTACAATCTCATTTTATTAAAATACTGGATGCTTCCACTGGTTCCTGTTGTGGGCTTGTTTCAGTCATCTTTGAACCTAAAAAAAAAAGGAAAATTAAGAACATTGTATTAATTTTTATTGTAAATTAAAATCACTGTTAATAAGAAAATATTAGTACCAACACAATTGTAATTATATTAAAACAAAGAAATTAAAATCAAATTAACTAAAAAGTTACAGTGAAAAAAAAAAATAGGTTACAATGTTGACACTTAAAATGTAAACAAGTGAAATGACAGTTAGACGGAAGTGTCAGTAGTGACTCAAAATCAGCTTTGCAACTAATGCGCAGAGGTGGAAGTACCGAAAGAGCTAGAAATTGATCGCGGAGGTGAAATAAGCAAAAAATTGAAAAGACGAGCTCTCTTTTCGTATCTGGTACCCGGACGGCGAAGGTGGTCAGGAAGAAGGAGGCACCTTCGACACATATGAAGGGACAAGCTGTTGTAGCGTATCAGTTTTACCGTTATTGGGATTATGGAGCTACAAATTGTTTTAGTATTGTTTCGTATGTAAAAAGTTAATTGTAACTTATCTGTTAATTTTTGCTCCGTCAAATTTCTGGATTTTTCTACGGAAACCCTTCATTCATTCATTACTGCTGGAAGATTTGTTAAAATTATATTGGAATCTGGACCACGTGGCGAATTTCGTTGTTTGGCTGGTTGCCGTTGTTTGTGGTATTGGAATGGTTCCATGGTTCAATAAATCTCCTGTTGGAAATAAATTGCTGTTCCGGAATGTGTTCTGAAATGGTGAAAGATACGAATTTAGATGATGGGAAGATGAGTTCACGTCATATCGGGTCATTTCAGTGAGTACTTTGTTAAACTGAAGTTTTGTTCTAAAAAACGATAAAATAAAAAAAAATTCAGTGCAAGTAGAACTTTTCTTGTTAGATTTTTGTTATTTACTAAGTATTTTAGATCTAGTCATTTTGTTAATTCATATTTTTAAATTAAACTTTGGACGGAAATTGCTACTATCGATCATTGATCAGAAATACGTGTAAAAAGAAAAATATCTAAACTTACCTGTACAGAATTTGTACGTGATAGAAGCACGCTCCGTCTAAACTTATGTATGTACTGTAGGTTAACTTGTAATTGCACCAAAATAATTTTATTATTAAGTAAAAATTTTTTACGCCGGCTATATTTACCTAAAACAAAGGAAATATTATTAATGAAAATTCACAGTTAAATCTTTTATATGCTATTTAAATGAGTTATACTTACCGTTTTAAAAATTTGAGTGGATGAAATTCTATTTGACACATGTAATCTTGACATTCATATGAAGGTTCCATTCTGATATTTTTCAAGTTGTCCAATTGAATTTTCATTCTCTCAACATACTGTTATTAACCTTCTTATAAAACAATTTACTACCTTTTTTTGCAAATAAGTAATCACTTTTTAAGAAAAATAAATCATATCATTGTACAACAAATTTTATGGCTAAAAATGTATTGAAACAAGCTAACATTAATAATAATTTTGATAGATAGCTATGTTGGTTGCTTATTTCACTACAATTATTTTCCAGTTCTAATTTTTCAGCGTAGGTATAGTCGTTAACAACTTGAGATTTTTCCGTGTTTTTTTTTTCTCTAGTACAAAATACGGTGGCGCTCAACAAAAGTAATTAAGACTTCATGGTTAATTGTTAGATTTCTTTTGTTAATTTTTTTTGTCTCTCAGAGGATATAACCCCTCACCCCCCCAGTTCTACCAAGCTAGTCGAGTAGCGTCCAGTGTACCACCGAAAGGGGTAACAATTTCCTTAATTTTTTTGCTTGTTTTCTAACACGTCTAGAGACTCTCTAAGGAAATCTAGAGGGCTGAAATTTTGTACGTGTATTCAGTTAGTATCCAGCTAGTACCTTTTAGGGCGTCCACATTACTTTTCCCCCCACTTTTTCCATTTTTACATCGGAATTGAATGCTATTGTTAAATGTGTTTCAAATGCATTATTTTTATTCTAAATACAAGTAGGCGAATAGTAATTTTAAAAAATTTAAAAAAAAAGTAAATATAATTTTTTAACAAATGAAATACATACATATTAAGTAATTTAAAAATGTTATTAAAGTCACTGTTTCTTTATAAATTAGGAATTTTGGATTTTTATTAGTCGAATTTTCTCCGAAAAATTAGACTTATACAGTCTATACGATAAGAGCTGCGAGAGGCGAAAGTAGGGGCGCTATCCGTTTTCGGAACCGTAGAACACGATTATGTAGAAAAAAAAGATGTCTGATATATATATATATATATATATATATATATATATATATATATATATATATATATATATATATATATATATATATATATATATATATATATATACTATATATATATATATATATATATATATATATGTATATATATATATATATATACGAGCCGCTAACTACATTAATTTGATGCATGGAATTATATTTACATATGTATCATATTTATGTGGTTGGTGGTATAGAGTATATTCTACATTACAAGTTTCCACATTCTGAGTTAAGAATAAAAAATTTAAAATACGATCCTTATATTAAATATTGTAAATTACCATATTACTTATTTAATTTATGATATATGTAATTGTTTGATAATTTACAGCAAATTATTTATTAGGTATATTTCGGAAAACTTCAACTAAGAATTCAAAAATAGGTACTAATTCAATTTAAAAATAATATTACCTCTTTTAACAAATCAAATAGGTACATACTTATCTTGCTAAATTATATTATTAGCAACAAATCATTAATGTGATTTTAGCAGTTTTTCTTAATACTATTTATACAATTATAATTAATTAAAGTAAGTTAATTACGTATATGAAATTTATTACAAATATATTTATTTTAGTAGGTCAATTTTTACTAGATGAATAATTTGTAACACCTGGTACGCACATAAAGATAATACATTAGTATACCTACACATGTATTGATTTTCAAAGGGACTTTTTTCGTTTTGCAAAAAGTAAACGATCTCTCCTGCTGTGATTTGGGTTCAATCATAAAACTTTATTATACACCCAACAAGATGAGATTTAGGTTCGTCTATCGTGATGGGGCCCCGCTGCTCACGGCGTTTTTTTTATTTATAAAATAGAAATTTTGGATTTTTTTGGAAAGAAAAAATATCTTCATAAAAGCCTTCCAGTTTACTATTTAAGTTCCTTTTAGCGAATTTCCAGAATGGAATTCAACTATTACAGCAACTGTCATGACACGACTTGAACTCGGGACCATGGCAGAAATTTGTTTTGAGGTCCCTAGAAACCGAAAATAATATTCACCAAAATTTATATATATATATATATATATATATATATATATATATATATATATATATATATATATGTGTGTCCACATGATAACTCACGAACGGAATGTCCTAGGTTTACGAAATTTGGTGAAAATGTTGGAAGTCCCAAACCGTTGGACAAGTTCATTGGCCAGACACGTCGGATGTCAGGAACATGGTGTTTATTCTGGCAAAAAATTAGTTTTTCGCCAAAATTTCCACTTATTTAAAAATTTTTGCCAAATTGTTTTACATCATTTAAACGAGGAGAAAAAATTACATAAAAAAGGTCTTTAAACTATTATTCTATGTCACCTACTTTTCGAGAAAAATTAATTTTTATAAACGGGCATTCGCTATGTTATGCAGGATGCTGCGACAGGGGTATACCTATATGTATAATTATATGAACGAATGTGTTTGTGGTACTACAGGAAGATAGATTGTATATAAGCACGACATAAGTCATATACGTCATACATATGTATATGTTTGTATGTTACTTATATACCGTTTTTTAGGGTTCCGAAGAAAGTTTTATTTTTTAGAGCTCCGAAATAAATCTCCCGAGACTATAATAGAAATTTGTTTTCGGGTCCCTAGAAACCGAAAATAATATTCACTAAAATTTATGTATTAAATTTATGTTTAGTCCCACACCGTTGGACAAATTCGTTAGCCAGTCATGTCGGATGCCTAGAACATGGTTTTTTTGACCATTTTTCGTGAGAAAAATTAGTTTTTTGCCAAAATTTTCTCAAGCTAAAAATTTTTTTCGACATTTATTTACACCATTAGAAAGAGGAAGAAAAATCACTTAAAAGGGTGAAAAATCACAGAAAAACGGATTTTTATAAACGGAAATTCGCTATGTTATACAGGATGCTGGGACAGGGGTATTTTAATATTTAAAAATAAAACACAAAGGCAGTTGGCGGATAAGCATGGGTAGAAATGCCCTCGTACGAATTGTGTTGGCTTTCTCCCTGTTAACTACTATCGGCACAAAATTGAAATTTACTGAGATTCAGCCCTTAAAAACTTAAAACCTTTTTTTAAAGCCCCGATCAACCGGACACTCATCATCAGTTTTGAAACCACCAAAATGACAAATCGCTTGTGGACTTTCAATTACATTTCGCTTGTAGACACTCAATACCGAAGATGAAAGGAAAAATTCGACTTCCGTGATGGGGCTCCGCTGCTCACGGCGTTTTATTTTTTATTTGCGGTAAAACGATTTGAAGAGGTGAAAGCGCCCTCCAAAAATTGGAGTAGAAAATTTTTCAAATATCTCGCTGGTGAAACCGCAAGGCAGAGCTAGTAAGAACTCATGCATTTCAAGATACAGAAAATTATATCCTTTATTGGAATATGATTAAAAACTTACAATCTGTGAACTTTCAATATAATATATAATTAGGTTCTTACAAATTATGCATGTATTTGTTTGAAACAATATTCATACATTAGAAATGATGATGGGTGGATATAAATGAAAGTGATGAAATTAGTACGTTAAGTTGTGAAGTTGATTCATTAGTATGAAATGAAACATTAAAAATTCAATTAAATTGAAATCGGATGTTTATACTTTCGGTGTAGTTAACACTGCTCACACCCTACAACATGTAAGACAACTAAAAAAATAATAAAATAATTAATTAAATTTGTATAGGAATTCGTCATTTTTGAAGTCAGAGATATGAAAATTGGTATTTAGGCTTCTGTTTATAAAAGTCAGTTGTGTAAACATTTCTAGAAATTCATTCCCTAAGGGATTAAAACAGGAAATTAAAGTTCGTATGGGAAGTTGGTCATTTTTGATGTTAGAAACGTGAAAACTGGTATTTAGGCTTTTGAAAAACATTGGAAAAAGTGAGCATCTAATAAAAAGATATTGCCGATGGAAAATCCCTTCGGGTATACGGCTAATACAAATATAAATTTATATGAATCATATTATAATGAGACAAAACAAAACAGAACAAAAAGGGAAAAAATTAACATTAACACACATCTACAATCACATTTTAAAACAAAGCAGAAAAAAATAATTACAATATAGAATATTGTCATTAGTAAGTATAAACTTGAAAAATAATTACGTAAACTGTATATTATTATGTAAACCGTGTAAACAGTTCACTTACAACACTGGTGACCTATTATTATAACGCAACAGAACATATAGCTTATGGCAATGTAGCACACGAAAAAGCGAAACTGAAATAAAAAATGAAACAGTAAATAAAAGTAATCGTAATTATATTGACACAAGTTAATGAATAAAAAATTCCATTAAAAAAAAGAAATATTTTTCATTTTAACATTTAACATTTGAAAATATAATTTATATAGTCGAATCCCAAGAGACGAAATCAAGTTTAATCTCATTTAAAAATAATTCATTTAAAATTCAAGTTCAAAACTATCTTTTTTTTAATTTAAATAGAAAATTTCTCGCATCAACTTTCTACTTACTTTCATTTGAGCACCTTCAAGTTGACTACTGTGAAATTATATCACTAGTGTATCAACTGGGATTTTACTACAGTTATCACATAAAACATAATCCAGTGGTTCTCAATTTTTTTAGTTGGTAACCCGCATTGTACACAAGTACCCTCAAAATATGTAGAAATAGGTAGGAAATGTATAAAAAATGAGTAACGTAAAAGCCCCTATACCGGAACGCGATCATATGCCCGAACAGTTTTGACATTTATATATTAATGAAGTTATTTCTGAAAGAAACCTCTGATGAAAAAAATGGTTATTAATAGAATGATTATTTTTAATTTAAATTCACCTCGCATTTAATGTTTCCTTAATTAAAGAAATATATATATATATATATATATATATATATATATATATATATATATATATATATATATATATATATATATATATATATATATATATATATATATATATATATACCATGTGAGTTTTTTGAGAGTTGCCCTTTCTATTACAACCAAATTTTTATGATAGAAATGGTACTAGAGAAGGTTCTTTTCTTGGATGTAATGGAAATGTAAACAAGAAAAACACTATCGGTTGAAGTAGCCTCAAATACATATGCATATTTTTACCGCCTAACTGATAAATTAAGGAAAAATTAAAAAATTAAACTTGAGTAAAGAAATTTTTTTTGCTCATTTATGTTGTTAATTAATGCATTAGATCAGTTTTATCGAAAAATTAATATATAGTCCCATTTAAAAATCTATAAGTTTGTATCATAGCTTGAAAACCATAAGAGCTATAAAGCTCTTGACTATAGCAATCGGTTGCCCCCGTCGATCTCTACAACTCTTATTTGAACAATTTTTCGATTAAATCAACGATTTGGCTGTAATAAAAATGGCAACTCTCGAAAAACTCACACAGTATATGTATTAAACAATTTTTGTTGAATACAGTACTTTGATCCTTTATGTACGTCTGATACTTAAACCATTCTATGTTTCCTACTTTGACATCTAGATGTCACTCTATGTGTCATATTACTCATATTACACGTCTGTTTGTATATCGGTTTCCAACTTCTAGTGTCATTAATATTTCTCTGTTTGGATATAGACGTCGATATTTTGTAAAAGAAAAACATTAATAAAAAAAAATTTTGGGTTATATTTTTTTTAAAACATTCATTGGATTAAAAAAACTTTCGTTCATACTTACTAAGAAAAAAAAGTGGATGTTTAATTTATTTATCAATTTTTATAAGCCAGTTTAATTACACACTTAAAAATAGTCTTCCGGTATAGGGGCTTTTACGTTACATAGGGTGTAATTAATTGTTTCTGCGACCCCCTCAAATATCTTTCGCGACCCCTCTGCGGGTCAACAACTGCAGGAAGATCATTTCCTAAACTGTAAGTCCTGAAAAATTTAAGAAATACAGTGTGTCCGGGTCGCTAACACAAGGACAATTATTTCTATTAGAAAAGAACAGTTATTCATGTCAAAAAAGTCAGAACTAAGACGACACAATTTCACAGTTTGTTACTGAAGCAACAAAAAAGAAGGTTTTTAAGAATGAATATATTTGATAAAAAAAAATTTATGTGGAAAATGTGCAAAAATGGTTCGTTTGTTTTAAATATTGTAATATTCTTAAGCATTGTTTTAACAGTACTTTATCTTTCATTACGATTTAAAAAAAAAATCTTGTTAATTCAAGTTAAATCAATAAATAAGTTAAATCAAAATCACTTCAGGACGTAATAAATCTGTGTTGCGCAAAGGAATTTTTAATAGTTTTTTGTTATTCTAATAAAATATCGATTATCTGAGGAGTATTTTGAACAGACGCAGATGGTAATAATATTCACGAGCGAATGGCAATCGATGAGCAAAATCAATTAAATTAAATATTCTTCATTTAAAGCGATTTTATTAAATTCTTCAATATTTATTATTTGAACATCGCAGTATCTAAGTACGTCTCGTATAATGACATCCTTAAGAAAATCGTTCAATATTATTATGCTTGTATGTATTAATTTGAGTAGAACGACTGAGAAAATATAAGCAAAATATAAGTACATTGGTATGTACATACATAGTACATTATAAGGTAGATAATAGATAGGTACTTTATGCTTTCAATACAATCATTTGTCTATTTTGAATAAATAGACATTGAACTGAATCATTCAAGCATAATTTCAACCAAACGAAGATCTCGCATCACTAGTCAATTACACTTATAATAGATATCGATTATCGGACTGCATATACCTAATACCAGATACAGTATGAATACTGAATGATGTATACTAAAGTTTTAGCAGACGATAGTAAATAGAAACTATATCAAGGATGAAGATAATTTTTGGTATGTATAAAAGTTGAGCATGCTCATTCAGAGAAAATTTATCATCTCAAATTTTTCATTTCTCGTCATTGTTACCTCACAAATTATTTGTTTTTAAAAATTTATTGCTTCTAAATTTTTTCTAAAATTCACATTCTCGAGTCAGAGGCCGCTGATCTACAGAATTGTTAAAATTCTATTTAAATTATATTAGGCTTACATACAATTAATATCCTATTCGGCTAATAACCGAATTACTGAATATTCGGCGAATAATATTGGGTATATTGTATCGTATCTGCATTCCCTATAACAAGACCTTTCAAACGATATCCCATGCGATATAAATATAAAACTGTAAAAAATTTGGAGTATTTTTGTATGTCAGCATAGCAAAAAGAAGTAAACTGGTGTGATGCAAAATATATCAATTAAAAATTCTTTCATATACAGCCTCCACTTTTACCAAAAATTACCCGATAAAATTAGGAGTTCGGGGTGGGGAATGAAACCGCAATGATTTTATAATTTTAATTTTGAAATTATAAAGATCTTAAAGTGCCATTTACAAACATATATAGTTTCCCTGTCAAAGCTCTTACCATTTCCAAGATATTTAAGAAAAATGAAAAAAAAATTAGATTTTCAGGCGTGAGTTTCACCTCCTCAAATCGCTTATGGGCACGAAAGAAATATAGCTCGTGATTAATTTTATTAAAAAAATACAATTCAGCAAATTTTCAAAAATTTTTGAGAGATACAAATGTTCCCTTGTAAATTAAACATCACAACGCTGGTCATGATGCCTGTCAACGATTTATGCTAACCAAAATCGCCTGTAATTTTTCCCAATTTTTCTAAATCGCTTACTCAAACATATACAGGGTGTATGGAATATAAGTCTCCGTATGAAAACAGTGGGCAGATCTCACTTATGTAATTAATATTTGCCAACAAATTTGAACGAATAATGTTTTTTAACAGAAAAAATTTGATACTAAAAAAGGGGCCCTTAATTTTTTTTTAATCCGGCTCTGACCATTTCATGTTTGTAAAATAATTTTCTGTTTTAAAAAAAAAAAAAATTTATTGCTTTTCCGCCCCCCCCACCACCCCCTTAAAGGTTGGATCGGATCCAAAATTTGCCCAAAATTTGACCCCACTTTGATAGTATTGTTGTGCATCGGAATGAGCCCGATTTACCAAATTTGAGCTCTTAACTTCCATAGGGGGGCCCTACACATATTAAAAGGTAGCGGGAAAATATATATATATATATATTATGTATATATATATATATATATATATATATATATATATATATATATATATATATGGTTATATCAGACTTTTTTTCTACATATTCGTGTTCTACGGGTCCGAAAATGGATAGCGCCCCTACTCTCGCCTCTCGCCGTTCTTGTCATATAGACTATATAATTCTAATTTTTTCAAGGAAAAATTCGACTAAAAAGTGTAAATTAGACTGTTGAATATTTTTTTAACTTAATAATAAAAGGGTCTAGCAGACTTACCATATGCAAAGGGTCTAGCCACGGAGGTGGGGTGGAGATGGCATACAGTTTATGTGAATATTACAGAAATGAAGCCTACACACATATTCACACACATTAAGGCTATACGAGCGTATTTGTTTCCGGGCAACTTGTTTTGGGGCGAGCAGGCGGAGGTAAAATTTTGAAAATTGTTAATATTTAACCATTTAGTCAAGAAACAAATGTGCTAACAAGAGTCGAAATATATGTTTACAATTTAAAATATATTTTACCTCTTTTTTATTATTTTATATATCCCCATTATCTGTCAAAAAAAAACCTAACAACAACACTTCAAATAAGGGTAGTTTAATATAATTTAGTAGTTAGTAATATGTTCATCTTTTTTTATTAGGTATTTTTATTGTTAACTTTCACATAAATGAAGATTTTACATAAAAAATTATTTTTAACATTGAAAACGTTTATGAGGACTTATTTCAAATTTCAAATGTAATCGTATTGTTAGGGTATTTCTGCTAGTACTAGAAATTTAAAATTTAGTATATAAGTGTAGGTTTTGACCTAAAAGAACTTTAGAAAAATTTTTGATTAAAATTTGATAATTTGTATCCATTTTATGCAATACCATAAAAATGCATATGTTTTGTGCAAATATATACAAAGTGGAAACAGATTTATTCAACATAGGGCAAATAAAATGGAAGATTTTGTATGGATCATTAATGTAATATGCTAGTGTTAAAAAACATTATAACTGTGTACTTCTATTACGCCGTTTATTAGAATAAAATGACATAGATATATTTTTTTTTATGGTTTATTGAAATAAAATTAAAAATTAAAAGTAAACAAACTAATTGTTATAAATAAATACTATTATTACTTTTATTAAATTAAATGTTCAAACTTTTCTCCATTAACCGCTAAAAAATATCCCAATTTATTGTAAAATTCATTGCGAATATTTAGTTTTTTTGTTGGTAGTGATATTAAAATAGGCTGCTACAATAATACCTTGCAGAGACTGCGTATTTGGGTGGGACCTTGATGTGTAAATTTTGCTTTTTAAGTGATCTCAAAGAAATAAATTATTTAGCGGTAAATCGAGAGAATGTGGAGCCACTTAATTGCGCTCCCACGTCCACTTTAAGCATTTTGAAAATGCTGATTTAAAAAAACTGATCTATAATAATGTCCAAGTGCTCCATCGAATTTAAACCAAACTATATTGTTTTCACCATTTACCACAGCTTCGATTGTTGGATCAATGCCGTTTATTAACTGAAGGTATTTATCGCCCGTAAGTGCTCCATTCATAAAAGATGATCCTATAATATTGCCTTCCAAAATTCCTGTCCATACATTCAGCTGTTGTCAATACTGCGTGTGACAATCTACATAAACATGTGGGTTTTCGGTTGCCCAATACCTGCAGTTTTGGAAATTGGGATATTGTTGTAAAGTAAGTGTACATTCGTTGGTAAAATACAAAAATTTCAAAAAATCAGGATCTAGATTTGATTTGCTCATTATTAATTATCTCACATCCGAATCTTCAGGGAAAAATTCATGCAAATGTTTATACTTGGATGCAGAGTAAATTTGCTTTTTTCAAAATTCTGTGTACATTAGTATGGCTAATATTTTTCTCTTTAGCAACTGTTCTGAAGCTTGTATTGGGATTTAGATCAAAATCAGCTAAAACATCCATCTCCAAATCTTCATTAATGTTTCTTAGATCATTTTGTGGTCTTAAACAAGCACTATTTACACAACTCGTGATACGAAATTGATCTACAATGTGTTTTATAGTACTTATACTGGGGACTTGTCTATTTTCGTAAAACACACTAAATAATTCACGTGTTTCACGATAACTATTGCCCGCCAAACATCATGAGACAAGCTGAATTTTTTTGTTCGGTAGCATAATGAACCTTAATTTGTCATTCCAGCTTTCTTCTTTTTCTTGCAAGAGATAAATTCGCAATAAATTTGTATTTTTAATCTGACAAACACAAAAATATTGCAGATCCATGGTAACACGATTTAAAAATGAAATATATATTATTGATCAAAAAGTGTCAGAGATCACATTGATCCTGAGAAAAATTTCTCACTATACTTGCCCTATGTTCGATAAATCTGTTTCCAGCCTGTATATGTATGCGTGTATGTATTATTATTAATACCAGTTAATACTATAGTAACACAAATGAATGAAAAAAAGGTTGTTGATTTTTTTTTTAAAAAACAAATATTTTATATTTCCAAATAAATGGTTATTTTGTTAGAGAACTTCTGCTAGTGCTAGAAACTAGAAATTTGGTCTGAGTGTTGATCTTGACCTGAAAAATTTTTGAAGAATCTTTTGCTAAAATATTTTCATTAATTGTGTCCTTCTTATATAATTTTAATAAAGAATGAGAAATAATAATAATAAACTTACACACAAAATGTTAACTTTAAACTTTTAACTCCAAAACGTTTTCAGCGTCAACTGTTGGGTTAGAGCGCCCCATTTCTTTTATAAAGTATTATTATATTATAAAAAATATTATAGTATTTACAATAAAATTGAATAAATTTTACAATGGGTGTTATTATATGAAAATACAATTTTCCTTACAAGAAAAATAAAAAATAAAAATTAGTCACAAATTTTAAGTTTTTGTGTATGCCGTGGGTCTAATATTTCGGGTAATAATTTAGAGTCATACAATTCAATAAGTTTTTCTTCCATTTTATTTTTCCAAAAATTTTGATCCTTCCAAATTTCAAATAAGAAACCTTTTGTGGTTTATGATGTATAGCACAAATGAACAAAAATCTTTTCAAAATTCTCAGTTATTTCCAACTGCCCCATCACCTGATAATAATAATTGGGATTTTTGTAATCAAATCAAACATAATAATAATTTTAAAACTTGGTCGTGTAGTAACCCATGTATATATTTTAATCAATTATATTTATGTTGAGAATCCCAGCAAAAATGAACACAAATTCATTTTTTCATAAAAATTGTAAATATTATGTCCCTATAGTAAAAATTACAAATATTATAACGAACTCACTGCCATCTGTTAAAACTAAACTTAATTTGAAATATTCAAACCGATTTTGGTAATTTTTAAGGTTTTTAATTTTTTTTAAGGTCAGTTTTAATGTAAATGGTTTTTAAATGACCATCCGAAAAAGAGAAGGTATTTACGCAATTTTTAAAAAAAGAATCAAATTTTTTAAGTAAATACTAAAGCTTCAGTTTTGTTTCTACTATTTCAAAGATGGTGATGTTTAGAGCAATTTTTTGTAATTAAAATGATTTAACTTTTAAAAATCAATGACCATCCGAAAAATTACAATCTTTTTTCTACCGAATTATGTTTTTATTTTAATTTTTTAAGTTAAAATAAAGCCTCAAAATTGTTTCTAGTAAACGTTGTTTTTGGAGATTTTTGGTTGAACACTCTTAACACACATGTAAAATAAAACAAGATGCAGATATTTTGTCAATGCAAACAACACACACACTACTAAAAAAGTGACAGTAGGGACACCAGTGCTTGGCTTCAGATCATCTAACAAAATGACTAGTCCATATACGTCATTGGGGTCTAGCAGACTTACCATATGAAAATTGCACTGACGTCATTGGACATAGTTTAACTTTTTAAATATTGCTTCTTTGCTCAAAGTACTGATACCCGTGATTTTAGATCTCTGCTCTCACTTATAAGGGAGATATGGGGGTAACAACCCTAACGATATTTTCTTTTTTCTCAGAAACTATGATAGATATTTGAATGAATCGAACGCCAAAAAATAGATATCAATCAGCTCGATATCTAGTATTTTTTTATATTTTTTGATTATTTTTCAGAAGTGTAAAACACTATATTTATTATTTAAGGGTAGTTTTTTACATGAACCACTGGAGATACACCAACCAAATAAATATTATATAATCATCTGAGAGTCTGCTCTAACATATTATAAATACAAAAGTTTGTATTTGGTGGAACATGGTTAAAAATAACAACGAATATAATATGTAATTGATATTATATTTTTATCACCTTATTACATCTAATATATCTAAATTATACATATGGGGCATTCTTTCTGAACAAGAGAGCCCATGCTGTCCAAAATTGGTATTACTTAAAATAGGTCTACAATAACTCAAATTAAAAATTATGAACCCTGCTTTTCAAATATAAGTGGCAAAATTGACCCTACACAATAATGTCTTCAGTATGACGGCTGGAAAGTATAAACGCATTCTTTTGCGGACAATAAACGTTCTGTAACGTTTTAAAAACTTTTTCATAAAACTTTTTTTAGTTAAAAATATAAATTTTTGCTTAACATTTTGAGGACAATTTAAAATATATACAGGGTGAACCATTTAACCTCGAATTTTGTATATCACGAAAAATAAGCTTGTAGGAAAACTTTGCCTGACAAAAAAATAATGTTTCTATAGAAGGCCTTACGTCTTGCGTCTGATTCTGACGAGATTTATTGTGAGAATGCACACATAATTAATTTCAAATTGTCATGACGTCTTCCAATAGTATCCAGCGGTTTAAAAAAAAAAACAACTTGAAACAAACATACCTATAAATATTGTGTGATTGAGCAAGATAGACATATATCGTCGATTGCCTTGGTTAAAAAATTTTTTTCATTACATATCACTCAAAAAGCTTCCTTTTTGAAAATGTACCATTTTGAAAATTGAAATGGAGATAGTTTATCCGTATAATGAAAAAAGACAACAAATGTCACTTTGGAAATTTTTTAATCAATTTCAAGCAAATTTCTTAATTTTTCTCTGAAATTAATTTACGTAAAGTAATAGTTTAAAAACTTGTCATATGTAATTATTCCTCGTTTTTCCAACGGTGTAAAAAAAATTTGAATAGTTGTTTAATTCTGACAGAAAACTTATTTTTTTGACAAAAAACGCCCGAAAATCCTACTTCTGGGCATCCAATGTGTCTGGTTAAAGAAACTAGCCGAGCCAATCCGAATTCCAGCCAGCACACAAAAAATTCCTTTTTCTCACTTCAATAAGTGTTTAAAGTTTCTTGTGAAAATTTCAAGTGGTTTACTTCATTTTATGGTTTTTTTCATTTTATTGTATTTTCAAAAATCTTGGACGTTTTTGTTTCCGAGGTTGCACTATCAGGCTGTTCATTTTTGTTTCGTGGGTGCATATACTATCTGTGTAAAGAAATTCTAACCGGTATAAAACACTTCGTGAAAATCATTCAACAGCGATTAAGTTAAAAAGTGCATCTATTCCTAAACCCTAGGGTTAGAAGCACCACAGGCTATACACATTGCAATGGGCCAATTCGTATCGGCGTAAGTGGAAGTATATGTATAGCCATGTTCAGGGCCGGATCTAGGGGGGGCAGCGGGGGCACGTGCCCCCCTGGATGATTTTAGGGGCGCCAAAAACAAAAAAGAAGAGGTCGGCAGTCATAATATATGATAGGGCCCTGGAGCAAGTGATGAGCAAAAAAAAAAACGTGAATAGTAACAATTTGTGATAGTTAAAGTGAATTTGTAAGTAAGTGATGACCAAAAAAAAAAAAAAAAGGTCAATGGTGCCGATTTATGGTAGGGTCCAGGTGACTTTTTTGTCATCATCCAGGTAAAAATTTTCTTGCTGCGAGGGGCGCCAACAGGAAAATTTTCCCCCCCTCCTTATAACTCTAGGTCCGGCCCTGGCCATGTTGGCTACATACTTCTCACCCTTCTCACTAGAACGTTGAAAGTGAGACAGGAATATGCATACATATTATCAATAGCAAGCCAAATGTGTTTGCTTTCAAGCACATATTGCTTACACATCTCTCCCATCTCTTCGAAATGGGGTGCACCAAAGAATGAGATGCACAAAATATTTTTTACAATTTATTTTTCTTTTTTTTTATACCTGTGGGCGTTTGTTTATAATTTAAAAATAAATCAAAATTATGAGATATTCCGATAACATTAATAAAATGTAATTAATTTTTTTCTCCAATTTTTAGGTTCAAGTGAGCTCAAGTCGCTTTTGCTTACGCCGACACGCATTGGCGCAATGTCTTCTTCAAACTTTAATTCTTTTCTTTTTAAAACCGTTTGAGCCACTCAAATAAATTAATAGTAATGGATATGTGACTAATCGTAGGTATATATCACATCAAAATTAATCTTTAATTTTTCAGTTCATCTAGAGTTCAACATTTAATAAATATGACAAATTTAATGGATCACAAATTTGCTATAATTAGTCAACTAGGCCCATTAATTAATCTACAATAAAAATTTTTTTCTTGTCTTTACATAAGGTACCAAAATTGAATAATCTCGAAATTATTTGAAAATTCTCAGAATTCTTTTAAACATTTTTTTACACACCAATTAATGGGATCACTTTACCAGAACAATTTTACCTATATTACATTAAACTCTTTCAATAAATTTTTTGGTTGACATGCTATCCTCATGGAACCTAATTAATTTTTCAACCAATATTACTTGAACCTAATAATTGGTGAAAAAAATTAATTACATTTTATTAATGTAATCGGAATATCTCATAATAGGCTATTGACTATGTACAAAGAAACAGGGGGAAAAGGAATTAATTCGTAACAGGTGTTTTATTGCTTCATATGTACCCCCAAGATAATAAATTCGCAAAGTGCTATTAAATTTAGGCGTGGGTTTTACGGCGTAAAGTTATGGACTCTTAAGTTTTTTAACTATAACTCAAAAACTATGCATATTTCGTAAATACATCTGATATGATTTTTTGTAAAGAATCAAATTTTCTATCGATATGGTACTTTATGAATTCAAAAAACTCTTTTCTCAACAAAATATGTCAAAAAAACTATTTAAAAAAAGCGGAAATTTCTCAATTTTTCTTTTTTTTTAATTTTTGTACAGCACTTTTTTCTGAGTGAATTTAGGTATAGGGATTGGTTCACAAAAAAAAAAACTGATGCAGTTCCCGTCAGAATGGTCACCGATAAAAATATTTTCTATAAAAAGTGGCTGAGATACAGTCGTTCAAAGTTACCTACTTTTTTATTACAATTTTATTACTTTTTACTTTTATACCAAGTTATTTGTAATTTTTACACGCAAAAATTATTTTTATTGAGTACAAAAATTATTTCTGCTTTATCAGAGATAACGACAAAAGTATAATTGTTAAAAAATTTGGTACTCATATAATCTTAGGTATAAAACAATTTTAAATTGTTCTAATTTTTTTAAAATTACATATATCTATCATATTATATTTTTCCCCAATGTTTTCGAATTCAATATCAATATCTTCATCAACATCGTTTTGGACATCTTCTTCCGTAACTTCTGGAACATCCGTGTTTTCACAATTTAGGCTAATACATTCTTTGCAGAACATGGAGCAGCTAATTCCTATAATTTTCTACAGCCGCAATTTCCATAATAACTTTTTATACACCCGCAAGCTATTTGCTCCAGTAAATTCTGCAGCGCAGAAGGTTTTGTTGTCTTAAAAATTGACACTAATCCATTTTTAGATTTTTTTAGTTACGGACGAAGATGTCGAAAACGATGTTGATGAAGATATTGATACTGAATTCGAAAACATTATGGGAAAAATATAATAGATATGTAATTTAAAAAAAAAAATAGAACAATTATAAATTAGTACAATATTAAAGTTTTTTTTTATACCTAATATCATAGGTAATTAACAAATACTTTTATCATTATCTCTCAATAAAAATAATGTCAACGTTAGCCGGGTGCCTTAAAGGATATTATCCTTGGCAAGAGGCGTTGAGGTTCGAACTCGTTAATTACGCCCAATTCGAGGATTTTGAGGTGCTGAGGGGGAGTGAAACAAACATTATATATAGATAAAAAGAAACAAAATATCACAGTTTATTAATAGCATTACAATTTAAATAATAAATAAAATATAAAGAAATTACTTTTAGAGAGAGAAATGCGTACCCTTTTTGCGTATGTATATGAAACTGACCTCGGACTGGACTCCTTGGGAGCCAAGGCTATCTAGCGGTGTTGACTGGCCTGCCTTGACTGCCCCCCCCCCCTCTGGGTGAGCCATGGCTTGACACGAATGTCCGCCCTTGACTGCCTTTGAATCGAACGAACGAATCTTTTTATAGTAAAATATTTTGCTGAAATATGCATTTTAAAGAAATAATAATAATAATACAAGTTTATGTTATTTGTGTGCATACTTCAACAAAAATTTGTAAATAAACAACGTAAATAAAAATATTGAAATATTACAACAACACAATACTAGAACATAAATATTGATAATAAAGAGCCGTTCGTTACAATAATTTTTGCGTGTAAAAATTACAAATAACTTGATATAAAAGTAAAATGTAATAAAATTGTAAAAAAGAAGGTAACTTTGAACGACTCTCAGCCAAATTTTATCAAAAATATTTTTATCGTTCACCATTCTGAAGGGAATTGCATCAGCTTTCTTTTTTGTGAACCAATACCTATACCTAAATTCACTCAAAAAAAGTGTTGCACAAAAATTTAAAAGAAAAGAAAAATTGAAAAATTTCCGCTTTTTTTTAAATAGTTTTTTTGACTTATTTTGTTGAGAAAATAGTTTTTTTAGTTCATAAAGTGCCATTTCGATAGCAAATTTAATTCTGTGCAGAAAATCACATCATGTGTATTTACAAAAAATGCCTAGTTTTTGAGTTATAGTTAAAAAACTTTAGAGTCGATAAATTTACGCCGTTCGTAAAAACCCAAGCCTAAATTTAATAGCACTTTGCGAATTTATCATCTTTAGGGTACAACTTAACATATATGAAACAATAAAACACCTGTAACGAATTAGTTCTTATAATAGCCTATAATTTTGATTTATTTTTAAATTATAGACAAACGCCCACAGGTACAAAAAACGCCGTGAGCAGCCCCATCACGGAAGTCGAATTTTTCCTTTTATCTTCGGTAATGAATGTCTACAAGCGAAATGTAATTGGAAGACAACAAGCGATTTGTCATTTTGGTAGTTTCAAAACTGATGATGAGTGTTCGGTTGATCGGGGCTTTAAAAAAAGGTTCTAAGTTTTTAAGGGCTGAATCTCAGTAAATTTAAATTTTGTGCCGATAGCAGTTAGCAGGAAAAAAGCCAACACAATTCGTATGAGGGCAATTCTCCCCGTGCTTATCCACCGTTTTATTTTTAAATATTAAAAAAAGAACTTAAATAGTAAACTGGAAAGCCTTTATGAAGATATTTTTTCTTTCCAAAAAAATCCAAAATTTCTATTTTATAAATAATAAAGATGCAAAATTCCTACTTTATAAATAAACAGTGATTTTAACAACATTTTTAAATTACCTAATATTTGTGTATTGCATTTGTTATAAATGTTCATTTTTTTTAATTTTTTGTATTTTGTATTTTTGTATTTTGTGCCTACTTTTATTTAGAATAAAAATAATGCATTTAAAACACATTTAACAATACCATTGAATTCCGATGTAAAAATTGGAGAAGTGGGGGGGAGAAAAGTAATGTGGAATCCCTAAGAGGCACTAGCTGGATACTAACTCAATACACGTACAAAATTCCAGCCCTCCAGGTTTCCTTAGAGAGTCTCTAGACGTGTTAGGAAAAAAACAAAAAAATTAAGGAAATATTGGTGTAAAAATCGTGGGGGTAAGGGTTAAAAGTTGAAACATCCAAAAAGCAGTGTCTGGCTATTGACTTAACCTGTACACAAAATTTCAGCCCTCTCGGTTTATTGGGGGAGATTTTGATCCGAACGAAACTGTTAAAAAACAAGAAAAATCATGTTCTTTTTGGTATAAAAATGGTGGGGGTAAGGCTTAAAAGCTGAGATCCCCAAAAGGCACCCGCTTGATACTAACTCAATCAGAATACAAAATTTTAGCCCTCTAGGTTTATTTGGGTGACCCGTGCGAGTGGTACAAACTTCGAAAACGTCAAAAAAGCATGAAATTGTAGCACAACCTAGGTACGAACATTATCAACATACCAAATTTCAACCCTCTGCGTTAATTGTGGGGGGCTATGGTCGTATTAGATCCAACCAAAATACTTTTTTCCCCCTCTACTCCCTCCGAATCATCCTAGGAAGCTGAATTTTGGATATGTTGTAGATATAATTGACCGAAACATTATTTCCAACCGGTTTGGAAAAGTTTTATTGTTTTACCGCCCCCCACTACCCCCTTAAAGGTTAGGTTTTCTATTCTTTTCTAAAGACAAACGTTTAATTTAAAATTTACGTAAATGCAATAATGAAAGAGATAAAGCCAAGAAAACGGAAATTATTTAAATTCAAAGTGACGAAGCATGGTTAAATTTAACTGAAATGGACCATATATATATATATATATATATATATATATATATATATATATATATATATATATATATATATATATATATATATATATATATAGACCAGACATTTTCTTCTTCAGAATCGTGTTCTGCGGGCCCGAAAACGGATAGCGCCCTTACTCTCGCCTCTCGTCGTTCTTATCGTATAGGCTGTATAAGTCTAATTTTTTCAAGGAAAAATTCGACTAAAAAAAGAAAAATAAATTGTGAAAAATATTTTGTGCATATCATTCTTTGGTGCACCCGATCCCGAAGAGATGGGAGAGATGTACCTATACCGAACTTAATCAAAAAAATGGAAATGAAATTTTGCACAATATTATCTGACGAAGAGAATGTCAAGTTATCTACTCAAATCAATATTGATACATAAAACCATGTAAAAACAAGTCACGAAGTGCAAATTGTACATGCGCAAATAGTGTTCCGTACAATCAGTGGTTTTTGTAGGTTTAATGTAACATGTAACATATGAAAATAGGGAAGTTATTTTTTCTTCCGAGTAAATTTCATTTCCTACTTGGCCTGTTTTCGCTTACCAGAAAGAAAGAGATTTTTACTGAATATACCATCGTTCGCTACCTATTTTTCTTTCAGTAATTTTTAGTCAACAAATTATTTATAGCTAGGGAGGTGATGGGAGGTATTTCTATATGATTCCATCGTCTAGCAGAAGTTGATAATAAGAAAGATCTGAGTAAAATAGACAATAAAAACAATTTCTGCCATTAGTTGGTTGCTGCGATACTAAATAAGGATTTTCCAAAATTGTAAAAAAAAATTGGTACCCTATGTAATACCATCGCGTCTGCCTCTTGTAGTAATAAAATTGTGTTAGCTTTAAAGTAAAGGAAATTCAAGTGGCAGAAATTTTTGCCGCTACGTCTTACAATAATTTCATTTTTTTGGGATTTTTATGATATATGAAAAAGTAAGTGATTTCATCGTCAGGCAGACTATATTAATTATTGAAATTACTTTATTAGAAGTAAGAATATTCACTTCTGCCACTCAGATGACGAAATAAAAATGGCCGAAAATTTCGGTGATTATCTTTCGGTGATTATTGAAAATGTAGTATCGAATGTTCTAATAGACCGAGCGTTGACCGTCAAAAACCACAAGAAAATTTCTGTTAAAAAATTAAAGATTAGCAAAAAAGTAACACAATGCACTAGGGTTGCGTAATCCAAACCTGCCGATAAGGTCAAAAATTTAACAGTTTTATTAAGCTTTGACTGTTTTCTTAATTTATCAAATACAAAGGAAAAATAATCCAAAATGTAGTAGATTATTATAGTAATTATTAGACCGGGAGATAATAACAGAAAACCTTCTCCGATTTCTAAAAGTATTGAAAGATATGAAAATTTTAGGAAATTTAAGGATAAATTTGAGTTCCGCTCGCGTGGCTTTTATATCGAAAAGTAAGTTTCTTGCGTAAACTTGCATAGAAAAAGGGAATTTGATACGATTTTAACAGTTATGTCAACTGAAAGTTTGAAAGTTATCATAATGAAACGCTTATTAAAAGAATTGGCATAAGTCGCCGACATGGCTAAGTGTGGACCCATGTGAAGCTGGCCCCACCAAGAGCAGCACTAATTTTAGCGACAGTTCAAGAAATTAGTGCTCAATTAATGCTGATCAACTGTCATGATTAAAAAATTAGTGCTCAATAGGAACATTGATTAAATCGTACTAACTTTTGGTTGGGGCCAGCTTCACGGTTTGTCCCACCCACAAAATATTTAAGGTTTCTACTATGTGAAAAACTAGTGCTAAATTAGTGATATCGAATGACATAAATATTAAAATTAGTGCTCATTTGTATGACCTTGAAAAAGAGCCTTCTTCTTAGAGCGATGACGTCATCTGGCCCCACCCACAAAGTATTTTTCATTAAAAGTTATGTCGAAAATTAGTGCTAAATTAATGCTATCGAATGACATAAATTTTAAAATTAGTGCTCATTTGTATGACACTGAAAAGAGCTTTCTTTTTATAGTGATGACGTCATCTAGCCCCACCCATCAAGTATTTTTCATTGAAAGTTATGTCGAAAATTGGTGCTAAATTAGTGCTATCGAATGACATAAATTAGTACTCATCTGTATGACCCTGGAAAAGAGCCTTCTTTTCAGAGTAATGACGTCATCCCACCCCAACCACAAAATATTTAAGGAATAAATAAGTTTTTCCTATGTAAAAAATTAGTGCTAAATTAATGCTATCAAATGGCATAAATATTAAAATTAATGCTAAAAAAGACTTACTTTTTCGGGTCAGTTCTCTTACATACGAAATATTTTTCTTAAAATGTAGTGCCATGAATTAGTGCTAAATTATTGCTGTCGATTGGCACCCCATTGAAAATTAGAACTCATTTAGTATGAATGTGATTGAGGGTATCCCTTTAGTGAAAAGAACAAACAATTTTACACATAAGTTTGTTTTTTTTTCTTTCTGAGGACTTCAAAAGATTACTACCAGTACCAAATTTTTATACATATGGGCGAACGATTGGCACATGCATTTGTAATAAAAAGTTGTGTAATAATTAGTGATTTTTTGTATGCTGGTGATAAAGTTGTAATCTTTGGCAGTTTGGTAAGTAAACTGGTACCATAAGAAAATATAACACCATCTTAAGGCTTCTAAAAGTTAGTTAATTTAAAGGAAACCACAACTGGAAATTGAAGGTCACCAAAATAAATGTATTTTGTGTTACAATTAGTGTTCGAATGACACCTTTACTTCTTCCAAACTGATTTGGAATGCAGCGAAAATATTTACCATAGAAATTTCTTTTGTGCGGTCCATGTATTATTGTTAGTACAATTATTTATTCATTAGGTACTGAGCGCTAATGAGCAATTCTAAATGAGAACTAATTTTGGAATTTATGCCATTTAATAGTACTAACTTAGAACTAATTTCTAAAACAACTTTTAAGGAATATTAATTTGTAAGTAAGACAAGATGACGTTATAACTCTAAAATAAAAAATATGCCCTCTTGACTAGATCATACAAATGAGCACTTAAATTAATTTTTATGTCATTTGATAGCACTAAATTGCCACTATTTATTCACATAGGAAAAACTTATTTATTCCTTAAATATTTTGTGGTTGGGGTGGGATGACGTCATCACTCTGAAAAGAAGGCTCTTTTTTAAGGTCATACAAATGAGCACTAATTGTAATATTTATGTCATTCGATAGCACTAATTTAGCACTAATTTTCGACATAACTTTCAATGAAAAATATTTCGTGAGTGAGGCTAGATGACGTCATCACTCTAAAGAGAAGGCTCTTTTTCAGGGTCATACAAATGAGCACTAATTGTAATATTTATGTCATTCGATAGCACTAATTTAGCATAAATTTTCGACATAACTTTCAATGAAAAATACTTCGTGGGTGGGGCTAGATGACGTCATCACTCTAAAAAGAAGGCTCTTTTTCAGGGTTATACAAATTAGCATTAATTTTAGTATTTATATATGTCATTCGATAGCACTAATTTTCGACATAACTTTTAATGAAAAATATTTTGTGGGTGAGCCCAGATGACATCATCACTCTAAAAAGAAGGTTCTTTGTCAAGGTCATACAAATGAGCACTAATTTTAATATTTATATCATTCGATAGCACTAATTTAACACTAATTTTTCACTTAGTAGAAACCTTAAATATTTTGTGAGTGAGGCAAACCGTAAAGCTGGCCCCACCCAAAAGTTAATACCATTTAACCAATGTTCCTAGTAAGCACTAATTTTTTAATCATGACAGTTGATCAGCACTAATTGAGCACTAATTTCTTGAACTGTCACAAAATTTAGTGCTGCTCTTGGTGGGCCCAGCTTCACGCGGGTTAAGTGTGGTTACGCGATGGAAAAAATAATTTTTAAAATCATCACCACACTTAGCCATGCCGACGACTTACGCCAATTCTTTTAATAAGCGTTTTTTTTATGATAACTTTCCAACTTTCAGTTGGCATAAGTGCGAAAATCGTGTCAAATTTCCTTGTTCTCTGCAAGTTTACGCAAAAACTTAATTTTCGATACAAAAGCCGCGCGAGCGGAACTCAAGTTTATCCTTAAATTTCTTAAAATTTTCATATCTTTCAATACTCCCCGAAGCATTAGTGCGAAAATCGGAGATGGTTTTCTGTTATTATCTCCCGATCTATATTCAATTTAATTGAAATTTGAAAAAAAAATACAATTCTGTAATTTATTTTTTACCTATAGGTACTTACAGATAAATATTTTTACATCTTTTATTTGATTTCCTTATGATTTTATAGTCACAATAGGTTTGTATATAGGAATGGATATATGTATAGAATGATTCACACCAACAGTTGATTAAATTTTTACAGTCTATACGAATAATTATAGCAAATTTTTCAAATTTTATTTCTACGGGTTTTCGGCTGTGAATCTTTTAAATTAAATTATTTATGATTTTTATCGCTTTCTATAACACCAAAAGTAATAAAAATACCCCTGTCGCAGCATCCTGCATAACATAGCGAATTTCCATTTACAAAAGTACGTTTTTCTCGGAAACTAGTTGATATAGAGTAATTGTAAATAAAAAACCTTTTTTATGATTTTTCCGCCTCATTCCGCCAAATTTTTTTAACGAAAAATGCCCAAAAAACCGTAAACATTTTCACGAAATTTCTTAATAATAAGATGTTTCGTTCTTGAGTTATCGTGCGGACACATTTATATATATGTTTACTAAGTGTCCGCACGATAACTCAAGAACGAAACATTTTATTTTTAAGAAATTTCGTGAAAACGTTTACGGTGTTTTGGGCATTTTTCGTTAAAAAAATTTGGCGGAATGAGGCGGAAAAATCGCATAAAAAAAGGTTTTTTATTTACAATTACTCTATATCAACTAGTTTCCGAGAAAAACGTACTTTTGTAAATGGAAATTCGCTATGTTATGCAGGATGCTGCGACAGGGGTATTTTAGTTTCAGAATAAATCAATTTGGCACCAACAAACTCAAAAAATCATTTTATTTAAAAGCAATATTTTAAACAAATATGAGTCTCCACCCACCGCCGGAGGTTTCTAGAACCGCCCCGGTAGTGGATGGTGGGTCCAGAACTTGTTTTCTTATTTTCTCAAAAACTAGCTAACCTAGAATAATAGTTCAAAAACCTTTTTTATGTGATATTTTTCCGTCTTTGCAATGGTGTAAAAAAATGTGGCGAAAACTCTTAAATTATAGCAAAAAACTAATTTTTTGCAAGAACAAAAACCATGTTCCTGGCATCCGACGTGCTTGGCTGAAGAACTCATCCAAGATTTTTGGACTTTCAACGTTGTCACCAAATTTCGTAAAGCTAGCAGTTTTTCCTGAAGAGCTATCGTGCTGATACATATATACATACATAAACCGATACATACATACATATATATATATATATATATATATATATATATATATATATATATATATATATATATATAAATTTTAGTGAATATTATTTTTGGGTTCTAGGGGCCTCAAAACAAATTTCTGCCATAGTCGCGGGCTGAACTTCCACCATGAGCAAGGCTGGAATAGCGAGTTTCCATTCTGGAAATTCGCTAAAATTACAAATTCGCTAAGAAACCAAGAAAATTAAATTTTGCTATTTACTTAAATAAATCATTTTTAAATTATACGAGTAACTCCAGTTCTTTAGTACTAATTACATTCATAATTGCAGCTTTTCCAAAATGGTAAATCTATATTAGATTTGTACCATTTGTACTGTATAATTTATCTATAATAGGTTTCACATAAAAAAAATCCCATGCCGATTTGGGCATTCTTTGTTAAATTTGCAAAGCGAACAAGGTGTTAAAAATTATAAAAATTTGACTTCCTTCTGAATTGAAGTCTCCTGATCAGAACGTTCGTTTCCAAATTAATATTCCTTTTTGACAGTTTCAAGTATTCAAATTCATAATATCCGAGTATTCGTTTAGAATATGGCTATTAAAAAAATATTTTTTGTAAATGCAAATTCGCTATGTTACGCAGGATATTACGACAAAGATTTTTTTTAATTGTAACTAAAATCAAAGGCCCCTATGTCTGCCACCTTTATTTTTCTCTTCCAAGAAATATATTAAATCCAAAAATATAGATTAGAAAGACGATGAAATGACATAGTCAGCCATTTTTTTTTACATGTTTGTAATTATTTTTTATAGAAATGCAGCGATGTGGACGTCTGCCATCTACAAATTTGTTATATACTGACTGCCATTAATACAATATATCAATGGCAGACGCGATCTTATGATTTAAGGGGGTTCTTTTTTTTTTATTTTCAAAATTTATTTGCAAAAAAAGTCAGCACCATCTGATCTTCGTTCCAACTATTTCTTATTTACACAGTAGTAAACTACATAATATATTACTATCTACGAGGATGGAATCATATTAGCGAATTTCCAGAAATTCAGCTATTCCAGTAGGTCTCATGACACGACTTGAGCCCGGAAATATGGTAGAAATTTGTTTTGAGGTCCCTAGAAACCAAAAATAATATTCACTAAAATTTATATATATATATATATATATATATATATATATATATATATATATATATATATATATATGTGTGTGTATGTATTTATGTATCAGCACGATAACTCTCGAACGAAATGTCCTAGGTTTACCAAATTTGGTGAGAACGTTGGAAATCCAAAAATCTTGGATGAGTTCTTCAGCCAGACACGTCGGATGCCAGGAACATGGTTTTTGTTCTTGCAAAAAATTAGTTTTTTGCCAAAATTTGCTATAATTTAAAAGTTTTTGCCACATTTTTATACACCATTGCAAAGACGGAAAAAAATCACATAAAAAAGGTTTTTGAACTATTATTCTAGGTTAGCTAGTTCTTGAGAAAATAAGAAAATAAGAAAATCCGCTACCGGGGCGGTTCTAGAAACCTCCGGCGGTGGGTGTAGTAATGTGAACGAAAATTTTTTCTAATCTAACTGAACTAACGGAACTTGATCTAACCTAACCGAACCTAAGAAAATTTGGTCTCAAACCTAACCGAAACTAAGGAAATTTTTTGTAACGTAACCGAACCCAACAAAATTTTTTCTAACCTAACTGAACCTTATTGTTCTATAATTTATATAAACTGAATTTATTATTAGCGAATTTCCAGAATGGAATTCAGTTATTACAGGCACTGTCATGACGCGACTTTAGTCCGGGACTATGGCAGAAATATGTTTTGAGGTCCCTAGAAACCGAAAATAATATTCACTAATATATATATATATATATATATATATATATATATATATATATATATATATATATATATATATATATATATATATATATATATGTGTGTGTGTCCGCACGATAAATCTCGAACGAAATGTCCTAGCTTTACGAAATTTAGTGAAAATATTGGAAGTCCCAAACCGTTGGACAAGTTCGTTAGCCAGAACATGTCCGATGCCAGGAACATGGTTAAAAAATTGTTTTTTTGCCAAAATTTCCACTTATTCAAGAATTTCTGTGAAATTTTTTTACACTATTTAAAAGAGGAGAAAAGATTACATAAATACCCCTCTCGCAGCATCCTGCATAACATAGCGAATTTCCATTTACAAAAGTACGTTTTTCTCGGAAACTAGTGGATATAGAGTAATTGTAAATAAAACGTACTTTTGTAAATGGAAATTCGCTATGTTATGCAGGATGCTGCGACAGGGGTATACCTAAATTTCCATCAGCTCCCTAGCTATTAAATATTATTGTCAATTTCCTTGAATATTTTGAATCTATTATTCCCATATATACGCTAACAAAATCTTACAAATATTAAATAAAATTCAGGTGCAGAAATTGTAATGCATACCTATATTTTTCGTGTGTAAGGTTATCATTTATTTCTACTTCTTTCTAGAACTTATTTTGTAAAAAATTTACCAAAATACCCGCTCAAGATAACATATATATAATTATTGACTAAAAAAACTTGTCATTAAGTTTTATTTGTTAGTTCCCAGATTTCCTTGAGCGGTCCTTCTGGTAATAAGGGCCGGAGACACTAATTTTCAAAAACATTTTCCCCCAAAAAATGATCTATATGAATATATATATATATATATATATATATATATATATATATATATATATATATATATATATATATATATATATATATATATATCATTGAATTCGCATTTTAATAAGCTTTCCTTTGATACTTTACTCAATGCTCTAGGGACAAAAATTTTCCCCCACCTTTCAGGTAATTCCCTGAAATTAACCAACAGAATCGAAATATAACTTCAGATCTATAATCGGGTCACCTATCTCTGTGCTAAGTTTCAGATTTTTGTGTCAAGTGGTTTCAGAGAAAATCGCCTGTGACAGACGGACAGACACCGAAGTCATTTCATGAATGTTCAGTTTTGTCAATTTTGGTACGAAACACTAAAAAAAAAAAGAAAGAAAAGAAAAAAAACGTCAGCTGTCACTTAAAACGACAACTTTTTTACATTTAATTTTTGAATACTCTAACAGAAAAAATTTTACATTTCATATTTTATTCAGTTCTTTCCTATTTTTTTGTTTATCACAAAAAATTTATCGTCCTACATAAAATATTATCATATTTTTAAATTAGTCATTTTCATGTCACTAACAATAAGGTGTGTGTATCGATTTAATGAAAATTCAAGGAAAGTACGAGTATATAAAACATATACAGTCGACTCTCATTAATTCGAAACTCGAGGGACTTACGAATTATAGAGAGGTTCGAATTATCGCAGGTAACAATTTTAATTTTTTAAGCATTTGCGATGAATGAACTTGAACTTGTCTCAAAATGCACTTACGACCTTTCTGTCTCTTTCTCTCTGCAACTGTGAATTGTCGAGTGTTTGACGCCGATAAGTTCGAATTAACGCGTCGTTTTGTTACGTAGCAATGATTTTTTCGTTCGAATTACCAAGTGTGTAAAAATGTATTGTTTTAGTTCGAAATATAAAGAGATTTTGTAGGGAACTCGTGATACCTTTGAATTATAGAGAGTTTCGAATTATCGCAGGTTTGAATTAACGAGAGTCTACTGTATATAGAAGAAAATAAAAATATATGAATATACAGATGAATTACAGATGAGATGAGATGATATATGAATATACAGAGAGATTCATTCAGTACTTAAAAAATTAATAGAATTTATTTTATTCATTAAGCCACACGGTTGAATTTTTATCTTTATACTAATAATAGGATAATTAGAATTAAAAGTAACTGATAATCGGATTTTTTTTAAATAATTAGCAACAATTACAGAAATAATTCGAATTACATAATTCAGATACAATAATATAACACAGAATAAATTATTAATTATATAAATAAATTATTGTTGTTGGCTTTTTTCTAAGCTGGTACGATTGTTTCGAGCGTATGAAGTAAGGGATAAATACATGTGCATAACATCATATACACTCATATACATCATAATTATGAACTCTTACTAAATAACATCATAATATGTCCTTATACAGCATCTACAAATATATACAAAAATACAGTGTAGACTGTAGGTAGGTTAATAAGGAACGACTGTACTGAAAAAAGATAGATTTAGATAATATAACCATTGACCAAATATTATGTATTCTTATTATATATTTCTTCTTCTTGGGTGATAGTCCCAACTTGATCTATACAAAATATGAAAATGAAGAAATAAATTCTTTGCATCTTTGGTAAATGTATAATTATGCTACTATAATATTATTAGGTACCTACTAGCAAATAATTCGATTTGTATAATTCAAATTATGTCATTCGATTTTTCAAATCAATACTCGACCCGTAAGTTTATTTTTGTGGCCATGAATGTTTAAGGGTCCTCGGCTTTCAGGCCCGGATTCTCAAACTGCATCCGAAGCCACAAAAATAACACTTGCGGTCCTTATCAAGTAATATATTATTAATTAGAAAAGTCAACATTATCTATTCTGTAAAGTTTTGCATACTATTTTGTATACATATATCGCCCCTTGAGAATAAAACTGTTACATCTGCAAAATCACTAATTTTAAGATATTAAAGAAATAAGATTTTGAAGAAATTTAAAACCTAATAACTTTTTTCCAATTCATCTTACAGCTTTGAAACTTTGTCAGGTTCATTCTAACGGTTAGTTTTAAATGTTGTGATAAAAATTTTGTAGAGAAAATTCATAGTTTAAATTTTCATTGCAGTTGCAACCAAAAATTTTCTAGTTATTTTACAGAAAGTTGCATTCTGTTTAGGATTATAATGTTATATCTGCAAATAATACATTTTTTCTTAACTATTTCGCAAAATATTACTTTTTGTTGGTGACGCAAAGTTGTATCTGCAACTAATACTTTTCAGAAATTTTGAAAATTTCGCTTTATATAATTCTATAATGGCAATTGTTTAAGGTAACACATTCCATAACTGTATTACAGATAAATTTTCCCGGGAATATTCCCATTTGGGTAATTATTGAGTATTTTCCCGGGAAAATTCCCAAGGTAACACATTCCATAACTGTATTACAGATAGAGATGAGCAACGGCAAAATTCCCAATGGGAATTTTCCCGGGAATATTCCCATTTGGGTAATTATTGAGTATTTTCCTGGGAAAATTCTCGAAACCTGAGTAAAAACGATTACTTACAATTAACTGTACTATTTTACAAATGCGTTTTTAATTAAACACCGCGACACCGGTCCCTCAATTTACGTGAATATTCGTTTCATGGGGATTCAATTTATGCGGATAAAAATCGGGTAAATTAAACCTGTCATTATAAAAAATAATACTGGAAATAAAAGCTACTAAAAATTGTAGAGAATTTTATAATACAAATGATAACGAAAATGTAGAAATTTACACGCTAAAATTTTAAAAATATCGTTTTTTTCGATATCGATAATTTTCGATAACGAAAAATAGGTTTTGACAGTCCCAATATATTAGGAATACCCACAACTTGCTTCGCTTAAGCCTTCAAAAATTTCATTATTTTTGAGCTATGATGTACCGTTTACGAGATATTTAAGGTTTACGTTTTCGAAAAGTATTGAAAACTAATTTTTTTGAAAATATTTTATTGGTGACAAAACCAATTTGACTAATCAGTCTGAATTAATTAAATATAATCAGTTTATGATGAGTAACTCGGTATCGATAATTTTCGATAACGAAAAGTAAGTTTTGATAATCCCAATATGTTCGGAATACCCATAACTTGCTTCACTTAAGCCTTCAAAAATTTCGTTATTTTTGAGCTACGGCGCACCATTTACGAGATATTTACGATCAAAAGTTTACGTTTTCGAAAAGTATTGAAAACTAATTTTTTGGAAAATATTTTATTGGTGACAAAACCAGTTTGACTAATGAGTCTGAATCAATCAGTTATAATCAGTTTATGATGAGTAACTTGGTATCGATAATTTTCGGTAACGAAAAGTAAGTCTTGATAGTCCCAGTATGTTCGGAATACCCACAAGTTGCTTCGTTTAAGCCTTCAAAAAATTCGTTATTTTTGAGCTACGATGCACCGTTTATGAGATATTTACGATCAAAAGCTTACGTTTTCGAAAAGTATGAAAACTAATTTTTTCGAAAACATTCTATTGCCGACCAAAGAATTGGGACTAATAGAGCATAAATTAAACCATTATACAATCAATTTATAATAATTTGTTAGACATTTAGTAGTAAAAGTATGTAATTAAACACATTTAACTGAAAATGTTATGTTATTTATTCCTCTTTTCTTCTATTATAACTATTAGGAGTATGTAGCTATTAGGATATGCTGCTACAATTTAATTTTGTTTTTGGATTTTAATTTACTTATATGGTTTCTTAAATTTTCTTTTATGTCAATATTTTGCCGATTGAAGTTTTTCCCACGTTTGTCTGTTTTTATTATACAAATATTTCGATCAAGCTTTTAGTTTACTTTTTTAGTTTACATTTTATCCTGTACGCAATATCCTGATTTAATTTTTGTTTTTACTGGAAAAGTTTTTAAGTTTTCAGTGAATAACGTTCTGACCCTGTATTAATTAAACCTTTTTGTATATTTGTCGCCCGCAAATCGCGATTTCGCTTTCGTTTCTTTCCTTCCGAAATAGGTGTTGCTAAATTTCCATTAGTATTATTTGGGAAAGTTTCGTCCAAATTAAAATATATATCCGAATTAACAGTAATAGTTAAATAAAGCAGACAAAAACTGTCCATTATTTAAATTTAAATGGATAAAATTATTTAAATTGTTTAAATTATATGGTTTTAAATTGTTTAAATTATACGATTAAATTCAGAAAGAGCTGTTAAATTAATTTTTTCTTTATCAGCGTCCATATTTTGAAATTAAAATAAATTATAATTATATTTTAATAACAATAATGCTACGAAAGGATTCGTCTAAACGTCTAAACTCAATAAACATTAACTATGTCTAAAATTGTGAACATCATTATTCACTTACATTGTAAAATGATAATAGAAGAAGGAATACCAAAATGCGTGTAGTTCTGTACGTACCTACAATCCACTCTAACTAACATGTAGGCACTTAATAAAAGAAATCACATACATATACCTTTTTTAATCTAAATAAAAAGTTAATTTTTTGTTTTCTCTTTGTTACAACTGCACATGCAACAAAAATTTCTTAAACCATTTATTCTTAGGTTGTTAAAGTTTAAAAAAAGTTTATGGACTATAACTTTTTTATTTTCTAGAATTTTAGGATGAAAATTTCACCAATCGATAGCTTAAATGTAGCTGAATCCAATGATATAAAAATCTCAAAAACGAAAAATTTGCAGTTGTAACAGTTTTATTCTCAATGTGCGATATGTGCATACAATTTTTTTATATTCTTTATTCTGGTAAGTTTTACCAAAAGCTTTACCAAATTCCCCATATTACACGTTACAACTGACTGTTGTGCAAGTAAATTACGTAGACTCTTTAAGGAGAGGGTAAGGTTAATTCGTATAAAAAAGGCATGTTTTTGTTATTTTTTTATGACGACCCAGTTAAAATCTCTTTATTAAAACTAGTGGTACATTAAAGTATGACATTCGAAGAATATTGTATAAAATTTTCAGGAAGAATTATTAAAAAATACAGTAATGGCAGCAATTATTCGGACGTGTCTCGGAAAAAAGTAGAATTGCGGTGCCCCTCATAACTTGGTGCAGAATCATCCGAAATAAAAAAATTAAAGTTCATTCGTTAGATAATAGTTTTCCTCAGGTAACGCTGGGAGGGTTTTTCGAAATTTCAATTTTTTACTTTTTTGGAACACTTAGAACGGAAAAACACGATTTAAATTGGCTAATTGGCTAATTGGGAAAAAAATTGGCTAATTTGTTATTGTAAAATAAAAATTATTAACAAATTTGAAAAAGGCTCTCCAGCGTTACCTCGTAAATTATGAAAAAAGATAGATTTATGTAAATTATGTACAGAAATAGTGTTCAAAATTTCAAATGGATCGGTACTGTAGTTTTGAAGTTATGAGGGGCACCGACTTTGAAAACGTGAGCTGCGGGAAAAACGCTTTAAAGTTTTGAACACTTAAAAATTTTTGTATAAAACTGATATAGAATACTTACTGCTAAACTAAATTTTGTACTCTACACTGACAAAATATACAGTACAGGTTTAAACACGTTAGTACTTCCATTGAAATTTCTATAATATAACTGAGAGAGAGATATATAGAGAGCGAAACATCTTCCAGGTAACAACAAAAATGCTTATAACTTCGTCAATTTTGCTCCAATCAACTTGAAATTTTGAGACAATATTCTTGAGATATTATACATTCAGTTAAAAAAGTTAAAAAAGATGCAAAAAAAAATTATTTTAATACCTTACCCTGCCCTTAACATTTAACAACAAAGACACATAAAGCCCATAGCTAGTTCCCAAGAGGTCCGTGTTCGAATCTCAGTCACTATGTGAATTTTAATTAACATAGACATTGTAAACAATGTAGATAAAATAAATACTACAAAACATGAATTCATATACTCGTATACGAAAATATGTTTGTTTTCAAAACTTCACTTATTATTACACGATCATGTGATGAAAGCAACATTTTTATCACATAATTTTAGGATGGCTCGTTCCCCCATACGTCCTCCCTTTTGATGACCTAGAAAGCATGCGGCCGGTCTGGCTGGCGGGAGACGTTGTGTTTACTTGTACGCGTACGTAATGCCTGTATAGATAATAAATTAAAGTAAAAAAAATGTTTTTTAAGAAAAAGCTTTTATTTAAAAAGGGCTAAAAAAAAAATAAAATAACTTTTGAGTGAAGTTTGGAGCAATATATGCAACATAATTTACAAAAGCTTGAGGCGTTATCATTAATTATTTCTGTTTTGGATATAAGTGTAGCTATTTCACTTTTCAGTAGTTATCAAATTTAATTAAACGCCTCAAGCTTTTATAAATTATTTTGCATATTGGTTCAAACTTCACTCAAAAGTTATTTTATTTTTTTAGTACATTTTTAAAGAAAAGCTTTTTCTTAAAAAAGTTTTTCTTACTTTAATTTATTTTCTACATTTTAGTCAAATTACAATTAATTAAAAAAAAATTAAAGATGTAATTTTTTTACCTATATTTTAATCGGTTAATTAACCTTAATCAAACATAACTATGGAAACAAAAAAATTGCAATGTAAAATCAATGGACAATATTTGACAATTCGAAATGTCAAAAAGTTGCACAGGATTAAAAATCAACAATTTTTGTTTGGGGCAATTTAGAATAAAACTAATTATACAATATTGGATTGTCATCAAGGTCATACACGTATGCAAAATTTGAAACCTCTAGCTCAATTAGAACCTGTCTAAATTTTGATTTCAAGATTTGATCTAAACCAACATACTAACATACCAAGTTAAATAAAAGCTTTTAAAAAATAACAAAATTTCGTCATTTTAAAGCTAAAAATTTTATATGTTGTTTACTGAATATTAAGATGGACTATAATTAATTTACCAGATAAAAATTCTAGACCTAGATCGAGTTTTATTTAGCAGAAAACGAATGCATTAGAAAGCCTATTAGAAAAATACAGTCCGTAGTAAACCCATAGAATTTTTAATATTTATTCCTAGCTTTTTATGTGATATTATATAAATATAAATTTTGTATATTTAAGGAATTTTATTTTTCATTTAGTTAATTAATTTTTTAAACTATTTTAATACGATTATTTTAACTTATTTAAATACTACAAAATGTGAGAATTTTTTTATCTACATATTTCTACATGTTAGTTTGTAATTATGTTGCACATTGATTCAAATTTCACTCAAAATTATTTTGTACTTTTTAGCACATTTTAAAATAAAAGCTTGATTTAAAAACTTTTTTTACTTAATTTTCGATATCAGTGGTAAATTTAATATTTGACCCAAGATAATTGATCCCTGGAGACCTTGATTTCTCCCCAAGACCCTGATTATTAACATAATACCACTTATTTGCTCAAAATCATATCAATATGTTAAAAAGAACAGATTTATTTATGATACAATCGTTTCGATCTACCTCTTTTAATAGTTTTCACACAAGACGTAATTTTGTATTTAACTGCAATAAAATTGATCAGTATGGACAAACCGTTTGAAATTTTAGTGGGTATAATCAGGGCCGGATTTACACTAGGGGCACGCGGGACACTGGCCCATGGCGGCAAAATTTGGAACACACGTTTTTTTTTTTGGTCATCACTTATTTTCAAATAGGAAAATAAGAAATGGGAGCTTTTTTTCTGCTTGTCACTTATTTTTTGATAGGCAAAGGTAAAAAGTGGGAAAGTAAATAAGAAAAATTTTTTTCAATTTTTGGCAGGGGCGTCATTTTTCACAGTGCCTCCCGGCGGAATTTAGGCTAAAATCGGCCCTGGGTATAATAAATTATTCTTTTAAACATATTAGAACTACTAGCCGTATACCCGATGGGATTTCCCATCGGCAACATCTTTTTATTAGGTAATTACTGCTCACTTTCAATGTTTTTCAAGAGCCTAAATACCAATTTCCACGTTTCTAATTTCAAAAATTACGAACTTTCTATACGAACTTTCTATACGAACTTTCATTTCCTGTTTTAACTACTTAGGGAATGAATTTCCAGAAACGTTTACACAACTGACTTTTATTTATAAATAGAAGCCTAAAGATCAATCTTCATACATATCTTCTGTGCTAAATTTCGTCCTTCTAAACCCAACAATTTAGGCTGTGCGTTGTCTGTCAATCAGTGTATAAAATATTATTTATTTGAATAGTCATAGTAACATATTTTTATATATCTCTAACTTCAAAAATGACGAATTTACATACAAATTTTCATTCCATATTTAACCCACCTAGGGGCGAATTTTCAAAAATCCTTTCTTAGTGGGCACCTACGTTACATAGAGAACTCCTGTGCAAAATTTCATTCTTTTAAACCCAATGGTTTAAACTGTGCGTTGTCTGTCAGTCAGTCAGTGTTAGAAATTTATTAAGTAGATTTTTTTTTATTTAAATTCACTACGTGGGCAAATAATCGTCATCGTTACAATATATTTTTCACACAGTACTGTAGTAGATTTGGTTACAAACTTTGCAAGAGAAATATGCAACGAATATTTTATCTCAAAAAGATACACACTACAAAATTACAGATTGCATTAACTTGATTAGATTTAGAATATGGTAAACACTTGGAAAAATTCAATTCCCTTTGTGCATAACAGAAAAGTGAATTACAAACATTTTGTAAACATTGTTGAATATCAATATCGATTTTTATCCCTAATATTACAAATGAGAAAATATAATAAATAGTCAAAGTACATTAATTTGTACCGAACCAAAACATAAAAAGAAAATACCAAATCCTATTTGGTAACTCTCTAATAAAGTTAAAACACTTTAACATCTCAAAAGTATGTATGATGAAATTATGTCTCACTGTTCGATATTGGTTTCAAAATTTTGAATCTTTAGTTGCTCGTATTTAATATCAAAATAGAATGTTGCAAATGAAATGTCGGATGATACATAGTCTACTCTATGTCGCACCTTTAATAAAAAAAAGATGTAACTCAAAAATCAAAAATTTATGGGAATAAAACTTTAAAGTTTTGCAGTTTTTTTTAGCAGTCTTTAATTAAAAATTTACTAGTTACGTATCTCGTTCACTTTGATTGTGAAATCGAAATCGTGTCCGACTATCGAATTTTACCGAGTGTTTACATAATTAAAACGCATTTTATTAAAAAATCTGCCAACACACAAATTTTGAGTTACATCTTTGTTTCATTAAACGTGCGATGTGTTTTGACACCTACAACATCACCAGTAACATTATAGGCAATATCTTTTACATCTACGTAATAATTACTGCCTATATATCGTTAGTTATACGTTATCTTACGCTGTTATAGTTTCCATATTGTTCAGGTTTTAATAAAAATCCTTGTAAAAATTTTTGTCTTGTGCACATTATGCATCGTAAAAAACAAATTCAGGTTTATTAAAATGTCCATTTTTCAAATTTCTTATTCTAAAAAATAAATCAGTTGCTATGTCAATAAAATTATAATTAAAATATTGGGAAATCAAATGGAGGCGTGGTTTGGTATTTAGCCTACTGGCACTAGTTTCTTCAGTCAACAGATAGCATAAATTGGCACTTAAAAAATGGTAGCAATTTGAAATTGTCCGTTTTTCATTGAAAACAGTAAATTATTATGAAAAAATTATAATGACATTCATATTATGTTCAAACATTCTACTTGATTTGAACCTTCAACAGCCAAAGTCCGACCTGAATGCATTTCCAGCTGAAAACCACTTTGGTCAGAGTTATAAACATTTTCTGCACCCTATGTTTGAATATAAGGCTTCACTTCGTTAATAAATTTCTCGCTTTCACTTTGTAAGTACTCACTACTTTCCAAGGTTCTACGTGCAATAAATTTATTAACTTTGCGTGATACAATCTATTTGCCCTTTTGAAATTTTTAAGCCAATGTGCAGAAGCTTTGAATCGAAAATCATAAAATCCTATTCCTTCCTGAGCTTGAAGAGCCCATTTTCGCAGGTCATTATCATGAACTATTAGTCCGGATTTTACTGCAGTTTTAAAAGTATCTAATGTGAATTGTGATACACGTGTCAATTTTTCCATGTATGTCCCACTTTTGTTTAAAAAGTGAGCCCATCGTTTTAATTGACTAATAGATTTAACTTTCCTAAATTTCTGTCTGACTATTTCTACGCTCAAGTTCTTTTTCTTCCCACTTCGCCAGTAATCAACAGCTCTTGTTTTGTATTCATAAGAAAGATTTTCCTCATCTTTCGTGCACTTGTGTTCATCAGGTTCATTTGTCAGCTTCCAGTCTCCAGGTTCATTTGGTACCACATTTAAATCACAATCTTTATAAGGTTCTTGAAAAGCCAACGATTCTTCAGCAACAATTTCAACATCATTACATTCGTGCATACAAGTTAGCAAAATTGATTCAAAATTTGCCTTTAGTTCAATTTCATCATGATTTACAGGGCTTTCTGGAATATTCATCGATTGAAAAGTAACTAGTAAGAGACGAATAACATTTAACGGATTTATCTTCATTTTTAAAGTAATAATCATTTATATACATATATGTATTTAAAATAATCACTTACACGTTCACTATTATGTACAATTTTAAACAGGTAATTAGGTCAGGTACTTTTTTTATTTACAGACCAGGAAACAAGTTATTTTGATCTAAAATATTTTTAAGCTTAAATCAAATATATACAGACACTTATAAGTAGACAAAAAAAATAAATAGGTCTCATAATTTCTATTTCTTTTTTAGTCGAATTTTTCCTTGAAAAAATTAGACTTGTACAGCCTATACGATAAGAACGGCGAGAGGCGAGAGTATCTCGCAAAATCTCCCCAAATAAACCTAGAGGGCTGAAATTTTGGGTACAGGTTAAGTTAATAGCCAGCCACTGCTTTTTGGAGGTTTCAACTTTTAACTCTTACCCCCACGATTTTTACGCCAATATTTCCTTGATTTTTTTGCTTTTTTTCTAACACGTCTAGAGACTCTCTAAAGAAAACTAGAGGGCTAAAATTTTGTACGTGTATTGAGTTAGTATCCAGCTAGTGCCGTTTAGGGATTCCACATTACTTTTCCCCCCACTTCTCCCACTTTTACGTCGGAATTAAATGATATTGTTAAATGTATTTTAAATGCTTTATTTCTATTCTAATACAAGCAGACGTATAGTAATTTTAAAAATTTAAAAAAAAAATGAACTTATTTTTTTTAAACAAATGCAATATATAAATATTAAGTAATTTAAAAATGTTATTAATGTCACAGTTTATTTATAAAGTAGGAATTTTGGATTTTTATTTATAAAATAGAAATTTTGGATTTTTTTGGAAAGAAAAAATATCTTCATAAAGGCCTTCCAGTTTACTATTTAAGGTTCTTGTTTAATATTTAAAAATAAAACACAAAGGCAATTGGCGGATAAGCATGTGTAGGAATGCCCTTGTACGAATTGTGTTGGCTTTTTTCCTGCTAACTGCTATCGGCACAAAATTGAAATTTACTGAGATTCAGCCCTTAAAAACTTAAAACCTTTTTTTAAAGCCCCGATCAGTCGGAGACTCATCATCAGTTTTGAAACCACCAAAATAACAAATCGCTTGTAGACTTTCAATCACATTTCGCTTGTAGACGAAGATGAAGGGAAAAGTTCGACTACCGTGATGGGGCCCCGCTGCTCACGGCGTTTTTTATTTTATTTTATGTAGCTTACTTTAATTTATTTACCCCTCTTTTAATTTTAAGAAAGCACCATATGGTGAAAGTCATTGCATGTTGCTTCAAAATTGAACATAAGTGTTTTACCAAGATAAGTGAAGAAAAAGATAAATGAGTGAAATATTCGTATAAATAATAAATATGTATAATTTCTATATATAATTCTTATTATATATTTACAATTTTCTTGACCTTCTCAAAGTCAAGTACATCATTACATCGTAAAACTAGCGGCAGATATTTTTCAGTGCTTATTCTACCTATAATAATTGTAGTAAAGAATTTACTACAAACGGCTTTAATTAAAAAAAAAATTATTAAAATTTTTCCAGGTCTTAAAAACCAAAAATAAAATGATAGAATAATGAAACTGAAAGAAAATTAATGTGTGATATTTGATGTCAGCTAACTTGGGAGTTGGACCCACACTTGAGTGAGACCATGTACCAGTCAAAACGTTATTACAGCTGACTCTCGTTAATTCGAAACTCGAGGGACTCTTAAACTATTACGAATTATCGAGTGTTTGAAATATAAAATGGTTCGACAATAACAAAAACAAAGGCCGTGTATGATGGTATGTACGTTTGAACTTGTCTCAAAATGTACTTACAATCTTTCTGTCTTTTTCTCTCTGCAACTTTGAATTGTCGAATATTTGACGCCGATGAGTTCGAATTAACGCGTCGTTTTGTTACGTAGCAATGATTTTTTCGTTCGAATTACCAAGTGCATAAAAATGTATTGATTTAGTTTGAAACATAGATTTTGTAGGGAACTCGTAATAACTTTGAATTATAGAGAGGTTCAAATTATCGCAGGTTTGAATTACCGAGAGTCGACTGTATATTAAAAACACTATCTAGCCAATTTATAAACTTTGTAATAATTCTGTTACATGTTTAAGATTATCAGCTTTAGGGCCAGGATTCCCAACCGTATAGTCGTGAATGCCATACTGTCTTTTAAGGTGTTACATTACTTTGAAATGTCAGAAAGGAACGTTTTATTCGAGAATTTTTTTCTCCGTAACAAATAACGTAGTCAATGTAAAGTTTTTTTAGAGTGTATTTATACGTGATCTGGAATAGGTATATAGAAAAAATTTTAGCCCAATTTACAAAACAAAATGGCGAAGCAGGCGTAGGTCGGACATATACGGTACTTCTTCAAAGAAATTCATAGTGAGCAACCTAATAATTTTCAAACAGCAGCCAGAAAAAAAAATTTTTTTCATCATTTAGATTAGTTTTATTAAAGTGGTACACAAGATTATTAAAAAATATTTATTCATCGTTAAATGACACCAGTTTAAAAAAAAATTTAAAACTCGATGAAATGATCTACACTACATAATTTGTTTATAAAAAAGGTATTTGTTAACCAATTTGAAAAATTTTGTGTACCGCCCTAAATAATCTAATAATAAATAAGAAGCTGCAGGTAAAATTTCAAGTCAATCAGATGACAATTGCTGAAGTCATCTTGCCCACCGTTTTAGAAAACGTAATTTTGAGAAAAATCCACGTAAAATTTCAAAACGTATATTTACCATTTTGTGTGTTTTGACCCTTTTATTAATATTTATTATCTTTTCTACATTTTATCAAAATTTTTGGGTAGTCTTGGATTTACCTGGCCTCTCCGTTAAAATCACCACTGATATGCAATCAGGATACCTTCCCGCGATTTGTGGTGGCAACGAGTTATGCTTGGCCAAATCATTAAGTTTACTTTCCGCCGCAATATCATATAGAGAGGATGATCGTTATTCTCTAATTCCTGGTTTCAGGGCTGTGAAAAGAAATGGCAAGCCCCGAGAATTAAACAACTTTTTTAAAAATTTCCTTCCAAAAAAATTAGTGGTAAGCAAAAGGAAAAGACTCTTAATTTTTTCCCCGGGCCCTTTACTGATAGCTTCGGAGCCCCCTTCATGCCCGGGCTCTGCGACTGCAACACCGGCTGCCCCATCCTCTCGTAGGGCCTGCCCGGTGTCGTGTCGTGTTGATGGATTAGCCGCGATCCACACTATCGTGCCGCTCTTGTGTATTCACATCATCGCTCCGATCCAAGTACAGAATCAGTCGCAGTCCAATCCTGTTCCAATACCAATACCACTCAAATAATATTTTATGGGAGTGATGTCAGACTTGTACCAATAGTGTGAATATTTTTTTGATTCCACTCCGCTCCGTTTGCACTCAATTATTATGAAAATATATTTTTATCGAACTGAGACGGAACTGGGAGTCTATCGAGAGCATCATTACAATGTAAATGGAGAAGAAATAGGTACCAGCACTGTGATGTGAATAAAATAAGATTTTACCGAAGTGAGACAGGAGCGGGAGCTTATCGATATCGACACTATAGTGTGGATCGAAACTAATGAAGAATCTCATTCTGCTGATCCTTAAAATTTTTGTTAAAGGACACCCACATACTTAACTTAGGGATACTAACTACTTAATCCCAGACCGATGAAAGAAGAAGCCACTACGTGTAAAATTTTTAAAAAAATATACAATTTAATAATTTCTTAAAATTCAGTTTATGAACTTCTTAGCCGTAAAAATTCTAAGACGACCGTATTTCAATGTATTTAAACGTATTCGTCATAAGCTTTTTAAAGAAACGGTTAGGCCATTATGGCGAATCCCTTTTCAGGATTTTGATATAATTTAAATTACTAGATAATATACCTACTAAATAATATGTTCCAAATGCGCAACAAATAACTTTAAAATATATCTCTGTTTTTTTTAAATCTTTATATGGCATCTTTATATGAACTAAATTTTATTTTTTAGCTAAATATCGACATACATATTTCAAACATATCGTATTTAATGCAGACGCTGAATCAAGCTGAATGAGTTGAAACTAGTAATTAGAAATTTTAAATTTTAAAAAGCTATGTTACATGTATTTAAGTCCAATTAAAATTTATGCATGTAAAGATATGGATGTAAGAGACATTCTAATGCTAGTTGTTTACAAAAATATTTGGACAAAAACTAGGTCAAACATTTCAGTAATATTTCATGAACTATATACAAAAAAAAAAAAAAATATTTAGCATTTAGAAAAAAAAGTAAATGCAAATGCTTACCAAGATAGCGATCTTAATAGACATAAACGAACGTAACTCGTGTTGAATTTTAAAACAGTTTAAAATTATTGCATTTTTTTATTGTTATTCTTATCAACATCCTCTTTATTCAACTTTAAATTTAAGTTTTTATTTCTATTAATGCAAATTATTCATAATATTACACGCAGATTGTTGTTATTGATAATGTTCACAATAATGTTTTACACTAATTTAAAGTTACCATATGTTGTAGCTAATTTTTACAGGAAAACAAACTTTTGAACAAAACAGTGTATAAACATACATTTAAAAGCTTTCTTTTTAAATGAAACACTTAAACTTATTGTTAGATGAATTAGAAGAGAGGAATAGTTTTTTCTGGACAGAAACAATTAATCATATACATTGTCACTAATTCTAACACTTCTTATATTTAAGTTAATTCAAACAGTCACATAAGACCAGACAAAATGCAAGATAAATAAAAATTGTGGGAACAATTTTTCATTTAATAAATATCTCCTGAAGCGAAAAAGAAAACAACTTGAAACTTTTTATATTCATATTTCCATTTTTTTTACTAATTGAAAAAAGTTTTTGATTAATTTTCAAATTTCAAAAACTTGTATGACTTTAAAAAGTGGAGAAAAAGTAAGGCGTAATATTTTAAACACGTTCGAGTTGAATTGTTGTTAGTATTAGATAGACGGCAGCACTCTATGTATCCTGTTTTTTTACAGTCCATATAATAAATTCAGTGTAGATAGATTTGGTAGCAATAAGAAGCGCCGATCGCGATTTCGTGGCACAAACTGATTTTGTTTTGTAAGACCGCTCGACGCCACGATATATGATGAATATAACCGGCGGTCGTCGGTCACAGAACCGACGACACGAACGTCTCGACGCAGACTCTTCTTTTACTTCTTGTGATTGTATGTGTGTCTATATATTAGTGTGAGTGTAAAATATAACAGCTGTTTTTTTTTTACCGCCGCACCGGTGTGCCGGTATAAATCGGTGTAGTGAACATTGTATTATTTATTATAGGTCGGCGATATGCAAGAATAAAAGATATTTATTTGTAAATAATAATTAATATTTTATAAATTATATATAGCGTTTCATTTATACGTTTTTATTGCTTTTATCAATGCCGGAAGATGCACATTTCTTTGTTGATTTTCGAGCTTCATTCTCAACAGAAAAAAAAATGATATCGACTCCGAAATTATCTTTTCCACTATTTTTGAGGGTGCTCTTTCGATTGGTGGGATCTGAATTGTATTTTAATGGCTTCAAAAACCAGTATGGCGGATTTTAAATAAATAATTGTGGAAAATATGAAACATTATTTTTTTAAGTTTTTCTGGCGTTTAAAGACTAAAAATAACATTTTATTTCCTAAGTATTGTGAGGGACTAAAATATGTATTTCAGTCCCAGAATTGTCAAAAAATATTTTCGTCATACTTTTTACACTCCAAAAAATTGGTTTTTCAATTTCTTTCAACAAGAACTTAAAATATATTTAACATAATGTGTTGTACCTATACGTAGTTGTTTCAAAATAGAAACTGTAACAATTTTCCCAATATCCTTTCTGTCAATAATATTACATCCAGGGCCGGCGCGACTATATAGCCGAACTAGGTGATCGCCTATGGCGCCAGAAATCGAAGGTCCCCAAAACTAAACTTTTGTTAACTAAATTCACTTTCTGAACGATTTTAATATTTATTTATTTTTATGTCACAAAGGTTGTTACGTTCTCCACGTAAAACTATTTGTTAAAAATATGCTAACTTCAATAATATTTTAAAAATTTGGTACGTCACTATACACTTGATTCATTAATTTTGGCATATATGAAAATAAACATAGGTATTATTCTCCTGAAATAATCAGTTAATCTGATGTCACTTTAATATAGTAGCGCCAAAGTGAGGTACAAATTCGTGGATTGATTTGACTTCATTCTTTTAGCGAATTTCGAAAACTCGAAATTCAGTTATTACGGTCGGTCTGAGAGCGGAACCTGAGGCCGAGATTATAACAGAAATATGTTATATATATATATATATATATATATATATATATATATATATATATATATATATATATATATATATACCGGGTGTTTCAAGCAACTAAGAACATATAAATTTTAACACAGCGAAAATTTGTTATGATCAAGCGTTTATTAGGATTTATTTTATTATTATTATTAAATATTTAGCAAAATTTTAAATAATATCACGTCAAAATAATGTTTAGAAGTACAGTGTAAACTCTATATAACGAACTTCTATTTAACGAAAAACTCCCTAAAACGTAGAAATTACAAAGGTTTGTTTGGTTTACATTATCATTCGTATATTGAAACACTCTTTATAACGTAATAGCCACTCTAAATAGCGAAAAATACGTCATTTTTTAAGCCAAAAAAAATTCATTTCACTGACTTTCAAACAAAATAGTGATACAGAGTCGTAAATATTTCGTACGCAAAAAGGGATTTTTAGAAATCCGTTTATTTGTTTGTTGTAATTGCCTAGCACATGTTTTTGCCTACTGTACTTCCGTACTACTGTCTTATTGCTGTCTTGACGTTATCATATTCTAAGTTGCTTTCAAATTTTTTAACTGTAAACATGGCGAGTAAAAAAAAGAGTTTGTGTATTGACGAAAAAGTGTCATTTAATTCGGTCAAAATTAAAACCACTTACTAAATTCGTAAGTTGTATTCCTAAAATTATATTGTTTTCTTTTACTCTCCATATAACGAAAACTCTATAACGTAATAAAATACCCGGTCCCTTCAATTTCGTTATATGGAGTTTACACTGTAATTAGAAGACAATGGCAGCAAATTTATTGAGATAACTGTAAATAAATCTTAATCTAATGTTGAAATACTTATCAACAAATAATACTGCTTAGTAGAAAACTGGACATCTATTGTTTTATTTTCAAATTTACCTTTTTGCAATTAAAGAAAATTTTAATAACTATGCATACTTAGAGTGGACCACCTCAATAGGACACATCTCTCTCTCTATATATATATATATACATATTATATATATATATATATATATATATATATATATATAGAAAGAGAGAGAGAGAGAGAGACAGAGAGAGAGATGTTTCTTGTTGAGGTGGTCCTCTGTATATAAAAATGATATCACACATTTCCAAAACTATTGAACGGATTTTTATGAAATTTGGTGTGGAAATAACTTATTACCTTCGTCAACATTTAGGATACTTTTTATTACAGGAAAATATAAAAAATACAAAAATCATTTGTATTTTTCCGTTCTCTACAAATGCTTTATAATGATTATACTTATATATATCTCATTTATTTTATGCGCGAACGACGTCGCGGGTACAGCTAGTATTTAATAAAGGAATTCCTTACACATAATTGTAGTACGTATAAATATGTTAACCATGTCACAAGCGAGAAATCAAAAATTTTGTTGAATTTCTTCTTGGATAATAATGAAGTAGAACACATTTTTCAGATAATAAGTATCAGAATTCTGATTTAATTAATATTTTTATTCGTCATAAATTAGACAAAAATAACTTTACAACAAATTTCGTCAAAAAAAATAAAAATTTTATCCATTTTACAGCATTTCTACTAACAATTTGAATCAGTAGTTTTGAAGGACGTTTTTTAACATCGAAATATACCATAATACAAAATTTCATATAGTGAGGACTATTTCTATTTTAAATTTCTTTAAAATTTTCGAAAGTCTGATTGCCTATATTTCCGAGAAATTCACTTTGGGATGAAACTTGTTATAATAATAGGATACCTTTAGGATTTGAATATAATAAAACAGTAAAATGTTGGAAGTCCAAAAATCTTGGATGAGTTCTCCAGCCAGACACGTCTGATTCCGGAAACCTCAAAGAAATGAACTATTGCAAAAATTTGCAAAAATTTAAAAGTTTTTTCCTTTTTTTACATTATTGTAAAGAACGAAGAAAATCACAAAATATACATTTTAAACCATTATTCTAGGTAAGCGGGTTTTCGAGAAAAAGTAACTTTTATAATCGGAAATTCGCTGTGTTATGCAGAATGCTGCGACAGGGGGTATTTTTTTATTTAATCTTCTATATGACGTGTGTAGAATTTGCATCAGGTGATTACGTGATTAAACCAGAAATTATATGATTTGAAAGTAATAATCAACGACATTAAATATATTATGGAACATTAATGTACGAGAAATTCCGTTAGTAACCTAAGGACTTATTATTTGAAAGGATAACCGTTCCAGAGATTGATTGTTAAATTCAACATCTGCTGATAGCCGAGAGTCGATTTGTCAACTTCTGGAATCGTGAGATAAATGTTGTTGTCTTTTTTTTCCATGAACTACCATGTTTTCCAGTGAAATGCTTATGTGGATGTTCCAAATCGGTTACGTAACTTCAAATTATGTTTTCTTCCCGGTGCTTTCAAGCTTTCTTTATTGTGTTTTACTTAAACTTTAATAATTTTACTTAACAAACTTTGCTCCAGAAAATTGTACGTTTACCCTATGTGTCTTGATATTAATTTTACAAAAATAGTCATTACGTATAATTTCTGCTATTATGTACAATCGAAATTGTGTTATTTTGAAGATTTGATATGAAATTTAATTGGCTTACCTAAACTAAAATAAACCAAACTAATATTGGGCACTTTTCAAATATTTTATTTATTTAATTAACTTTCCTTTGTTATGATTTGTTACTAACAGAATTTTTACATTATTGTAATACATTTTGTGTACCTATCTTCGCTGAAACTAAACAATTCGTTTATTTGCCTTTTTGTATTTGTTATAATTATTTATAATTACCTTTTATTAGGATTTTGTAGTTAACAACAACAAAATCATTATAACATTGTGTCGCTTTGTACAAAAAAGCATGTAAATCCAAAACTTCAATAAAACAATAAAGCTTTTCCAAACCGGTTGGAAATAATGTTTCGGTCAATTGCCTACAACATATCCAAAATTCAGCTTCCTAGGATGATTTGGAGGGAGTAGAGGGGGAAAAAATTATTTTGGCTGGATCTAACGCGCCCACAGTCCCTCAGAATTAACTTACAGGGTTGAAATTTGGTATGTTGATAGAGTTCGTACCTAGGGTCTGCTTTTTGGAGGTTTTAACATTTTACCCCCAAACCCACCATTTTTAAGCTACAATTTCATGCTTTTTTGATGTTTTCGAAGTTTATACCACAGGTCACCAAAATAAACCTAGAGGGCTGAAATTTTGTATTCGAATTGAGTTTGTATCAAGGAGGTGACTTTTAGGAGTCTCAATTTTTAACCCTTACCCCCACCATTTTTATACCTAAAAGAACATGATTTTTCTTGTTTTTTAAGAGTTTCGTTCGGGTCAATATCTCCCCAAATAAACCTAGAGGGCTGAAATTTTGTGTACAGGTTAAACTAAGAGCCAGACACTGCTTTTTGGAGGTTTCAACTTTAAACCCTTACCCCACGATTTTTACGCCAATATTTCCTTGATTTTTTTGCTTGTTTTCTAACACGTCTAGAGACTCTCTAAGGGAACCTAGAGGGCTGAAATTTTGTACGTGTATTGAGTTAGTATCCAGCTAGTGCCTTTTAGGAATTCAACATTACTTTTCTCCCATTTTTACATCGGAATTCAATGGTATTGTTTTTTTTTTTATTAAAATTGGGGTACTGCTGCCGGTGGATGGCGCGATCAGCAGCACCCGGCGGCATCGCCATCCATGGGCATGCGCCGCCAAAACGAGGAAAAACGATAAAAACAACACATAAAGACAGGAGCACATAAATACAATAGACAAAGGACAAACATACACATAATAAAATTCAACGATGGACCCTGCCATCCCAGGGCTTTACAAAGAGTGGACAGTCCCCGGTGGCGGCACGCTAAGTGCTAGCCAGAGCGTCCGGCCACCAAGGTCTGAAAACCAACGATGAAACTCCGAGGTGTAAAGGGCCTCGGAGTGGAGAAAACTGACTAGAAAACACTCAAAAAATTTATCAGACAATATTAAAAAAAATCTTATTACGTCACTGGGGAACCACAGGCCGACCAGTGACGCAATAAGTAGTTAAAAACAATACCACTGAAGGGCCACAGCAGCAAGCTCACAGAGGCACAACAAAATATCACAGATAAAAATAAAAAAAAGTGATGTACCACCTCGGGTGGAAAAGGCCCTCAGTGGTACATCATTAAAACAAAACAGATTAAAAGCAATCTTATTAAAAAACGAAAACAACAATATCACAGATTTCGGAAACTTTATAGCTCTGCGACACGATTCCGCTCTCCATAGTCTCGACAATTCCGAAATGGCTTCGCCAACACCTAGGAACTCACACGTGTAGGGACAGTGACATCTGATTACTGAGCAACATGTACTGTTCTGTCAGATAACTGATTACTGGGTACATGTGCCGTTCTGTCAGATGTCGGGGTCAACCCACACGGGAGACCGGTACGATGACTAGGCCACGTTCGTCCAAGTCGAGGCTACAGAGAACGGGACAGTGCCACAGAGTATCACAGAACGACAATCTGACCTATGTTCGTATTACTTCGACGGGGCGGAAGCCGCCACATCGACGCCCACGAACGCATCCGTACGAGGGACGACGACGTCTCCTTACTGAGCGAGCTCGCTCAAGCCGTTCGGGCAGACGTCGACTCGTACGTGTGGCCGATGAGAACGAGTGCGTCGGAAGCCGCATTCCTACCCATCGAAACAACAAGAACAAGGCCAGGGAAACATCACAGAACGAGCAGATTAAAAAATACCACCTCAGGCATGAGAACCCAAGGTGGCATAACAACTATCACAGGTATCAGATCACAATTTTACATAAATCACAGACGCAATATCACCTTTTCGACACATCCGATCGGTATCGTCGGACTCCGAAAATCACGCCCACTGGAGTATGCAGCACTGGCGACGCGTTGAATTCCGGTGAAGGTACAAGTTACGAAACTCAGGCTGACGCAGGCATAACACTCACTCGGGGGATACGACATCGTCCCCTCCACACGATCATCCTTGTCGAAACACGGTACCAGAGCCTCGTCAGCCTGCTAGCCGAAACTAACAGTTGCCCGCCGGGTACGAACGGGGACGTGAAGGTTTTAGCCCAGCAATGGTATTGTTAAATGTTTTTTAAATGCATTATTTTTATTCTAATACAAGTAGGCGGATAGTAGTTTTAAAAATAAAAAAAAAAAAACGCCGTGAGCAGCGGGGCCCCATCACGGTAGTCGAATTTTCCCCTTCATCTTCGGTATTGAATGTTTACAAGCGAAATGTGATTGAAAGTCTACAACCGAATTGTCATTTTGTTGGTTTCAAAACTGGTCATGAGTGTTCGCCTGATCGAGGCTTTAAAAAAAGGTTTAAAGTATTTAAGGGCTGTATCTCAGTAAATTTCAATTTTGTGCCGAAAACAGGTAGCAGAACAAAAACCAACACAATTCGTACGAGGGCATTCCTGCCCATGTTTATCCGCTAATTGCCTTTATGTTTTAGTTTTAAATATTAAAAAAGGACCTTAAATAGTAAACTGGAAGGCCTTTATAAAGATATTTTTTCTTTCAAAAAAAAAAAAAAATAAATAAAAAATAAAAAAAATAAAAAATAAAAAATTATTTCTTCGGTATTGAGTGTCTACAAGCGAAATATAATTGAAAGTCCACAAGCGATTTGTAATTTTGGTGGTTTCAAAACTGATAATGAGTGTCCGGCTTTATAAAAAGATTTTAAGTTTTTAAGGGCTGAATCTCAGTAAATTTCAATTTTGTGCCGATAGAAGTTAACAGGGAAAAAGCCAACACAATTCGTACGAGGGCATTTCTATCCATGCTTATCCGCCAATTGCCTTTGTGTTTTACTTTTAAATATTAAAAAAGGAACTTAAATAGTAAACTGGAAGGCTTTTATGAAGATATTTTTTCTTTCCAAAAAAATCCAAAATTTCTATTTTATAAATAATAAAAATCCAAAATTCCTAAATAATAATTAAATAAATAAATAAACAGTGACTTTAATAACATTTGCAAATTACTTAATATGTATGTATTTCATTTGTTAAAAAATTGTATTCACTTTTTTTAAATTTTTTAAAATTACTATTCGCCTACTTGTATTTAGAATAAACATAATGCTTTTAAAACACATATAACAATAGCATTCAATTCCGATGTAAAAATGGGAGAAGTGGGGGGAAAAGTGATGCGGACTCCCTACAAGGTACTAGCTGGATACTAACTGAATACACGTACAAAATTTCAGCCCTCTAGGTTTCCTTATGGAGTCTCTAGACATGTTAGAAAACAAGCAAAAAAATTAAGGAAATATTGGCGTAAAAATCCTGGGGGTAAGGGTTAAAAGTTGAAACCTCCAAAAAACAGTGTCTGGCTATTAGCTTAACCTGTACACCAAATTTCAGCCCTCTAGGTTTATTTGGGGAGATTTTGACCCGAACGAAACTGTTAAAAAACAAGAAAAATCATGTTCTTTTGGGTATAAAAATGGTGGGGGTAGGGGTTAAAAGTCGAGACCCCCAAAAGGCACCCCCTTGATACTAACTCAATCCGAATACAAAATTTCAGCCCTCTAGGTTTATTCGGGTGACCTGTGCGAGTGGTACAAACTTCGAAAACGTCGAAAATGCATGAAATTGTAGCTTAAAAATGAGGGGGTTGGGGGTAAAATATTAAAACCTCCAAAAAGCACAACCTAGGTACGAACTTTATCAACACACCAAATTTCAACCCTCTACGTTAATTCTGGGGGGCTGGGGGCCTGTTAGATCCAGCGAAAATCGTTTTTCCCCCCTCTACTCCCACCATATCATCCTAGGAAGCTGAATTTTGGATATGTTGTAGATAATTGACCGAAACATTATTTAAAACCGGTTTGGAAAAGTTTTATTGCTTTTCCGCCCCCCACCACCCCCTTAAAGGTCGGGTCCGAAAAAAAATTTGCCCAAAATTTGACCCCACTTTGATAGTATTGTTGTGCATCGGAATAAGCCCCACTTACCAAATTTCATCTCTTAACTTCCATAGGGGGGCCCTACACATATTAAAAGGTTGCGGGAAAATATATATATATATATATATATATATCAGACATCTTTTTTTTTTACATAATCGTGTTCTACGGGTCCGAAAACGGATAGCGCCCCTGGTCTCGCCTCTCGCAGCTCTTATCGTATAGACTGTATAAGTCTAATTTTTCGGAGAAAATTCGACTAAAAAGTGAACTTTCTTTTATAACAAATGCAATACATAAATATTAAGTTATTTAAAAATGTTATTAAAGTCACTGTTTATTTATAAAGTAGGAATTTTGGATTTATATTTATAAAATATAAATTCTGGATTTTTTGGAATGAAAAAATATCTTCATAAAGGCCTTCCAGTTTACTATTTAAGGTCCTTTTTTAATATTTAAAAATAAAACACAAAGGCAATTGGTGGATAAGTATGGGTAAGAATTCCCTTGTACGAATTGTGTTGGCTTTTTTCCTGCTAACTGCTGTCGGCACAAAATTGAAATTTACTGAGGTTCAGCCCTTAAAAACTTAAAACCTTGTTTTAAAGCCCCGATCAGCCGGACACTCATCATCAGTTTTGAAACCACCAAAATGACAAATTGCTTGTAGACTTTCAATCACATTTCGCTTGTAGACATTCAATACCGAAGATGAAGGGAAAAATTCTACTTCCGTGATGGGGCCCCACTGCTTACGCGTTTTTATAAATTACCATTAATATAGTGTTATTCAAATGAATTTATTTGTTGTTTTTTTTTATTATTCTACGAACTCGACATCATTACAAAAAGATTTTAAAAAAATTAATTTAAATTTTAAAAGTTGAATAAAAGATCTGAAATAAGAAAATATCTGAAAATAAAGAAAATTTACTAAAAAAAATTCTTGAGTTGTTCAGAGCATGATTATTTATTGTAAAATATTTGTTTTCTCAGGGGTGTGGTTCGTAAAATGAAATTCAGACTTTTATAAAGTACAATAAAATTTACATGGTTGTCAAATACAGTCAGCTCACAGCCACAATTTAAAATTTGTATAACAATTTTCAATAAATCTTTTTAAAATTTTCATACTAACAATTTTTTAAGGTTACAACTTTGTTTATGTTCGACTAGAAAGGGTAAAAAAAAATTTACAAACAATTTACAGAACACGGAATTGGGTAACCCGCCTTAAACGTAAAAAGAAAGAATTTAAGTTAAGAAAAATGAAAAATAAGCAATGCCGGATTAAACAACTCTATGCTCGTACAGCACTAATCATTACAAATGCAACTCGAATATTAACCAGTTTGGAAAATATAATATATGATAAAATATTTAATAAAACGTGACCAGCAAACATTAGCTAAATAAAAAGGAAGCAAAAAAAAGTTATGACATTACAAAAAAATATAACCGGAAACCAGAAATCATTGGGTCAATCCATATCAAGTGATGCAAAGAAAATTACCTTATTATTTTATATTAACCTAAGATTTTGTCCTCCGGTTATACTAGGTGAAAGAAGAATGAAACCAAAAGATTTTGTTTTTATCTCATGTACTTTTTTATTAAACAATTTTTTAAATTGTGAAAAATGTGAAATTTAGACACACATTGTTTTACGTTTCTAGCTATATCTCAGCTTAGGATAAAGATATATTTTGGAGCAAAATACCATTTTTTTCAGAAATTTACTAGCTTTAAAATGATATGCAACAAGCTAATTTCAAAAAAATTATAACTCTTAATTTTTTAACTTAAATTTTGAAAAGGTTATTCCAGAAAAATAATATCTCAAATCGTTTTGAAAAATTTTTAGGTAATTACTTAAGTATTTGTCTACAAACAAACAAAATTTTAAGTTGGGATCTTATTGGGATCATATTTTAAAAAAAATGTTTCCCCCAAAAACACTCCCAAAAGTTATTATAATTTCTACTATCCTTTTTCAATACATTAGATAGTAGATCTCGTGTGAGATAGCTATATTACGAGTTTGTTTAAAACATAAATTTATGTGGATGAATCATTTCCAGTTGTCGTTCTTTTCACTATAACTATGGTTCTTTTTTTTGAAGCAAGTATTTACGTTGTATACCACTGAAAATTATGACGATCATGACAACAATCCAATATCAGCAATTTAAAAGACTAGTGTGATAACAACGCTTTAATGTAGTGGTATTTTTTTATAACCCTGACTCAAAGTTAGTATTCCTTTAAGAAATATGTCTTGTCATTTATTAGATAAAGCAAAATATATTATAGAAATTCAAATAACTGCTGCTATTTTTTTCTGTAATGATAATTTAATTTTTTTAACGACTTTTTGAGTTGTCTTTCTATACATTTCTATGGTTGAACACCGAATTGCTGGATCAGATTGAATATAAAGACTGGAGTTACACAACCCACTTTTACAAACTAGCAACACTTTCAATAACATACTGGGGTTACACAATCCGTTTTTAGAAACATTGAAGAATTAACTGAACTGCACTGCTTAAGGACTGGCATGAGATCGATTCATATTTAAAGTTCTGCTTGCAAGATCCTACTTGTCTGTTTCTTGCCACAACCTGACTGTCTCAGGGCAAATAAAATAACTGGATTTTTATCAGAACTTATTGAAACTGACAGAGTTTCTTCAGTGGCGTAGCTAGGCGTGGGTGATGTGGGCCCACGCCCACGGCCTCGCAACTTAAAGGGACCTCGCGAGTGACTGTTTTTCTTTTTTTTCCTTTGATTGTCCCCTAATTTTTAAGACAGAAATTTTAAAAACAAAATTAAAGGGGGCCCTGCAAAAATTATCTTGCCCACTCCCCATTTTTGTCTTGCGACGCCACTGAGTATCTCCCATAACATACATAAAATTACCATTTATACACATATAAACCCTATATCTCTTAATAAACTGAGTTATAATCCATCAAAAACTAACTTCAAGATCCTTTAAATACGTTTTTTAACGTCTCTTCATAGATATATTTAAAAATATATATGATCCCATGAAGGTCCCAACTTGATTTTTTTAAATTTTGTTTATAAAAGTTAAAACAATAACCAGGATTTTTTTCGAAACTTTTGAGAATATTATTTCTTTGGAATCTTCTTTGAAATTTTGAGTTTTTATATAAAAAAATTTAGTTGCTTTAAACACACACTTGTAATATATCAAATTAAAGCTTAAGCAATTCTGAAGAGAATGGTGTTATTTTTATATTTCTATCACAACCCTAAACGGAGTTACAGTAAAAAACGTATTATGTTACACTGCAAAATTTGCGAATTTTCCAAATTTCAAAATTATTTAAAAAGGCAACCATAAGTGATAAAAATCTGAAATTTGTAATTTGTACTAAGTTAGAGTAGCTCTTCAAGAAAATTAAAAGAAAAAAAATATTGAGTGAGGTCAGGTAAAAAATTTATTCAAATTTGAATCACTTGATATGGATTGACTCCATTATTAAATCAATTTTACAGTAAGAAAATTAGTTGTAAATGAAAAAAATAGAGTTCCTGACCTAAATTAGTGCATTACGTAAGTCACACAATATTTCACCAAGTTTTAACATGATTAGAACCGGTTCACACAGGTTGGCACAAGGTAACTCATGGAAGTTTATCACAAAGGAAAATGACGAAACAGAAATCACTTATCTCAGTAAATTGAAAATGTTTAATGCTGGAACATATGAACTAATTCCAGAACTTTTTAACGGTCGGCTCCGAACGAAACTTGCTTATAATCAGCCAAACAATATCACCATCAGTACGTTTGGAATCGTGAACAATTTTCCCAAAAAAAAAAAACTTCCACATTGAATCCAATTTACAACGGCTTCCACAAAAACACACAATTATTGATTTCCATTGTTTCCTATGCTGGTCACAAACATGTTTGATAAATCTTCAGACTATTCGAACATGTTGTAAATCTGGGTAAAAGCATCAAACAAAGTTCAGTTAGTAACACAATAACAAAAGAATGTATTAAAACACAAATGGTTCTTAACCAAACAATTTTGTAAAAATACACGGATAAAGTTACACAAAAAAATTGTTTACAGAACAATCAATTTTTTTTTCCTTTAGTAACAATAGGAACAATAAATGTTTAAATAAATTAAATTTTTACCTGGGTAAAAAGCATCCGGAAGCAAGTCAAAATTACAAATGAAAAAGAATTAAATTTTTTCCAATAAACCTTTATATAACTTACATATTGCCAGACGTCGACGTAACTCCCTCGTAAGTCACTGAATAAATAAGCGCTCACGGGAATTCTACTACACGTAATTATAAATACGACATATTGCAATGTATGTACTGAGTGATCAAAAATTGTGAAATCACCGGGTGATCAAAAGTTTTTCGATTCAAAAAAATTTTTTTTTTTAAACTTCCACTTCTGAATTAGAGATTTTATTTTTATTCATTGCAAAATTTGTGGAACATGTAACAATATATCGTATACTGGGTGTCCCGGCCGGATGTATACATACGATTTACATGTTAATTAATAACATTGGATTCCCATGAGGAAAAGGTTATGTCACAAGAGTGCTTTGGATAAACCTATTCATATTTTTAGTAATTTTCTGTTATAAAATAATTTTTTCCCACCAAATTATCTGCACTATTTTTTCAACAGAATATTCTTTTGGTATTTTTATTATTTTAATATTTATTTTCAAGAAAATAAAAAAATGCTCTTTGAATTTACAAAAAATAACAGAAATATTTATTACCTATGTAAAAATGTGAATTGCTTGAAAATTGCGACGTTCATTTCTTTATTTTACTGCATTATTATTGTTAAAGCTATAGTAACAGTAGTTATAATATTAAATTTATATTATTATTTTGTTCAAAGCACTCTTGTGACATAACTTTTTCCTTATGGGGATCCAATATTATCAATTAACATGTAAACCCTATGTATACATCCAAATGGGACAGCCGGTATATTATTTTATTATTGTATTTATACCGGGTGTTTCAAGCAACTAAGAACATATAAATTTTAACACGGAAAATTTGTTATGATCAAGGGGTGCTTTAGTTTATGATTATTAAATATTTAGCAAAACCTTAAATAATATAGCGTCAAAATAATGTTTAAAAGTAATTAAAAGACAATAGCAGTAAATTTACTGAGATAACTGACTATAAAAAACGCCGTGAGCAGCGGGGCCCCATCACGGTAGTCGAATTTTCCCCTTCATCTTCGGTATTGAGTGTCTACAAGCGAAATGTGATTGAAAGTCTACAACCGAATTGTCATTTTGTTGGTTTCAAAACTGGTGATGAGTGTTCGGCTGATCGAGGCTTTAAAAAAAGGTTTTAAGTATTTAAGGGCTGTATCTCAGTAAATTTCAATTTTGTGCCGAAAACAGGTAGCAGAAAAAAAGCCAACACAATTCGTACGAGGACATTCCTGCCCATGTTTATCCGTTAATTGCCTTTATGTTTTAGTTTTAAATATTAAAAAAGGACCTTAAATAGTAAACTGGAAGGCCTTTATAAAGATATTTTTTCTTTCCAAAAAAATCCAAAATTTCTATTTTATAAATACTAAAAATCCAAAATTCCTAATTTATAAATAAACAGTGACTTTAATAACATTTTTAAATTACTTAATATCTATGTATTTCATTTGTCATAAAAGTAAGTTCACTTTTTTTTAAATTTTTTAAAATTACTATTCGCCTACTTGTATTTAGAATAAACATAATGCTTTTAAAACACATTTAACAATAGCATTCAATTCCGATGTAAAAAGGGGAGAAGTGGGGGGAAAAGTGATGTGGACTCCCTACAAGGTACTAGCTGGATACTAACTGAATACACGTACAAAATTTCAGCCCTCTAGGTTTCCTTATGGAGTCTCTAGACGTGTTAGAAAACAAGAAAAAAAATTAAGGAAATATTGGCGTAAAAATCGTGGGGGTAAGGGTTAAAAGTTGAAACCTCCAAAAAACAGTGTCTGGCTATTAGCTTAACCTGCACACCAAATTTCAGCCCTCTAGGTTTAGTTGGGGAGATTTTGACCCGAACGAAACTGTTAAAAAACAAGAAAAATCATGTTCTTTTGGGTATAAAAATGGTGGGGGTAGGGGTTAAAAGTCGAGACCCCCAAAAGGCACCCCCTTGATACTAACTCAATCCGAATACAAAATTTCAGCCCTTTAGGTTTATTCGGGTGACCTGTGCGAGTGGTACAAACTTCGAAAACGTCGAAAATGCATGAAATTGTAGCTTAAAAATGAGGGGGGTGGGGGTAAAATATTAAAACCTCCAAAAAGCACAACCTAGGTACGAACTTTATCAACACACCAAATTTGAATCCTCTACGTTAATTCTGGGGGGCTGGGGGCCTGTTAGATCCAGCGAAAATCGTTTTTCCCCCCTCTACTCCCACCATATCATCCTAGGAAGCTGCATTTTGGATATGTTGTAGATAATTGACCGAAACATTATTTAAAACCGGTTTGGAAAAGTTTTATTGCTTTTCCGCCCCCCACCACCCCCTTAAAGGTCGGGCCAGAAAAAAAATTTGCCCAAAATTTGACCCCACTTTGATAGTATGAGGTGCCTCGAAAATGAGCCCCATTTACCAAATTTCATCTCTTAACTTCCATAGGGGGGCCCTACACAAATTAAAAGGTGGCGGGAATATATATATATATATATATATATATATATATATATATATATATCAGACATTTTTCTTTCTACATATTCGTGTTCTACGGGTCCGAAAACGGATAGCGCCCCTACTCTCGCCTCTCGCAGCTCTTATCGTATAGACTGTATAAGTCTAATTTTTCGGAGAAAATTCGACTAATAAATATTAATCTAATGTTGAAATGTTTATTAGAAAATAATAAGGCTTAGTAGAAAATTGGACACCTATTGTTTTGTTTTCAGATTTACTTTTTTGCAACGAAAGAAAATTTTAATAACTATGGATACCTATATAAAAGTGATACCTATAAAAGACAAGCATACTCTGATCCCAACAATTTTTTCCCATGTTAAATTTTGTATGTTCTTACTTCGCTGAAACAGACTGTATGTATTATGTATGTAGAGTTGATTTCAAAAAAATCGGAACAAGTTGTGTGCCATTTTCAGTTCTTTCTAGCACTGAAAAATAGTAGTAGTATATTACACGGGATGTCCCGTTTGGATGTGTACATACGGTCTATTTAACACTGAATTCCCATAAGGAAAGTTATATCACAAAAGTGCTTGGAACAAAATAATAATATGGTCCATTTTACTTAAATTTAACCATGCTTCATCACTTATGAATTTAAATAATTTCTGTTTTCATGGCTTTATCTCTTTCACTATTGCACTTACGTAAATTTCAGATTTGCAGTTTGTTTTTAGAAAAGAATAGAAGATTGATTTGCTTTGAATATAAGAATTATTTAATTTTTTAACTTTGACTCATGATCAATTGTATCTGAAATGGGATATACCAATTTAATATTATAACTACCCTTACTATCGCTTTAACAACAATAATGCAGAAAAATAAAGAAATGAATGTCGCAATTTTCAAGCAATTCACATTTTCAAAACATGGATTATGTTTATCTAGAAAATTTTTTATTTTCTGACTAATCGTTTTTCTTTCTTACTTTCCAACTTTATTTTCGTACATTTTAATGAATATGTATTTTTTTTTTTCACCATAACTAACTTGGACGAATTTGCGAAGATTGTTATCAGAGGACTTGTAAAGACCCGAGAGCAACAATTCGCACGAGAAATCAACAGAAACGCTTTAGTCGCGTGGCGTGTCGACTATTTTTTACAATTCTGAATTTTTTCGGAATACTTTAAAATTATAAAAATTAAGAGGAAATATTAATTAAATGTTATTTAAACTGTACAAGGTAATATGATATCGAGTATACTGTGGCCAAATTAAACAGTTTAAACAATGCAAAATAATTGTTGGTTTTATCTAAAATTTTAAATTTGTTCATTATTTAAAAACTACTATTTTTTTTAAATCATATAGAAAGTAAAAGGTTTAGATAGTCATACTGTTAATAAATTAAAAGCTAATAGTCCAGTCAAGTAAGGCCTCAAATGGCAATTTTTCAACCTCGGCCAAACTTGGCTGAAATATTCCTAGGCATACTAGATTTGAGTAATTTTAAGGGGGTTGCGAACCCAGCGTCAGGGTGAAAAGGGGCTGAAGTTGCTCCAAAAGCCATTTTTTCACATTTTCGCGTAAACTATTATAGATATAGAGAAATGTTTCAAATAAAAGTTGTAGAGAATGTTAACATCTACAAGTTTTGTACGAAACATTTTTTTGCATCTATTGCAGTTTTCGTTACCCTAATTATCTATTCTTAAATTTAACTTCTATTATTTGCGTTTTCCTTTACGTTAAAGAAAATTTTAATTATGAACGCTCTAGCTGATATTTCATACCTTGGCTTAAAACGTGATGAGCTTATGTACGAAATCTTGAGACATGGAAGATGCCCTACAGCCCTTACAGCTAGGCAAGTGTTTTCTTTATTGAATTCGTGTTTAGAATTTTATCGTACATTTAATCCTCCTTTAGTAAGTGAAATTTGTACCGTACGTGCTAAATATACTCAGATTTGTGCTGAAATCCGGTTGTTTGTCGGTTAAAAAAATTCTCTCGAATACCAACATTTGTCGAACCGTATTTCACACTGTTTGTGTCGGCTAAATTTGATTAAAAATCGTCAGTTTAGAGACGACACTACTGCCCCTTATTTAGAACAGGCCGAATTATTTGAAGAGTCTTTTAATAATTTAGATGCGGAACTTTTAGAACGTACTAGACACTTTCCCGTCCATGTCCCTACGTCCGTCAATCCGGTTGTACCTCGTTATAAACCTCCACCTGCTTATAAATGGAATATCCGATTCTCTAGTGTTGGCGATGTCCAGGAATTCATAAACGAAATTCATGTACTTGCGCTGAAGCGCGTCATGTTTCACATCATGATCTTTTTACGTCCGCAGTTGATTTATTCGAAGGACCTGCACTCACTCGGTATCACGCCACTAAGCCAAACATTCAGTCATAGAACCAATTATTAGACTCACTACGTAGACACTATGGCTTATCCACCTCCGATGATCCTATATGAAAAACCACTTATAGCAGTAGTAACAATATAGGCATTCCAGCACCTCCACCCCTCCATCCGATTTTTTGCAACCACCATCCGATGGTGCAACCACCTTTGAGCTCTGTAAATTCCATGTTTTCACTACTAGATGGAACTCGTAGTCTGGATACTGGCGATCCCTGTGCGTAAGTTTGAAAAAGTGTCAATAGATGGAGCCGAAAATCCTTTTTGATAGTTAAACTAACCATTAAAAAAATGGCGTTGCTAGTCTGAACCACCGTGAACTCTGTACCTTGATTCATAATGTGACCATATGATTGTATATTTTTATCTGAAAACAGGTTTGAACTCGTATAAATTGTCAGCTGACGTCATTAGAAAATATACTGATATTAATAGCGAAGATTTATGCTTAATATGTAAAAATGAAGCAACAGGTTTTAACCTGTGTGGCTACATAAAGAAATTCCCATAGTTTGCTAACTAGCGTCATCATGCTATTTTTCTACTATAAAAGACCATACCATAACTTTTCAATCACAATTTGGTTGGAACTTTTAGTGAAAAACATTAAAATCTTATTGTTGTAAAAAAATTATTTTCAATTGTTGGCTAAAACTTAATTATTGAATTATTGCGAACAATGGAATCCATTACTGCTGCAGACAGGGACTTAGTGCAACAAATGACGTCTTTTATGTCTGAATTGAACCATCTTGGTTCCATCAAACGGTGGATTAACTTTTTAATATGGAGATTGGAAAAATATATAGAATAATGGGAGCAAATCAACTACCATCAAAATTCGATTTAACGAAAATGAAAACAGTTTTGGAGTTAGAAATTGGATACATATCATTGCCGGCGAGATTCGACAATTTAAATGAGCAGATGTTCGCGTGGCTGCAGAACAATCCAAAACTGGGTATTATGATTAATCGACCAATAGGACTAACTCATAAATTTCAATTCAAAACATTGGATCTTCTTGAAATCGCAATTCAAAAATTTGGATCTTCTTGAAATTTGTAAATTAAAAAAATCTTATTATTGTTTACATGTTAAAAAGTGATTATGGTATACCTATTTTTTTTTAAACTATATTTAATAAAAAAAAATTATAAAAATAAATCAAACTAATTTTTAATATTGTAACTTGAAATTGATGCAAATATAAAAACTCACGTAATTTATGTATAACTATTTGATATTATTAACATTATATAATTTAAATAAACGACTATTAGTAGAAAATAAGTTAGATTTTATTCTATGCAGATTTTTACTGCTAAAAAGTGTCAATCCTTATCAAGCGATCCAAAGAAAATTACCTTACCATTTTATATTAACGTAATATTTTGTCCTCTGGCTATACTAGGTGAAAGAAGAAAGAAACCAAAAGATTTTGTTTTTATCTCATGTACTTTTTTATTAAACAATTTTTTAAATTGTGAAATATGTGAAACTTAGGCACACATTGTTTTACGTTTCTAGCTATATTTTGGATTAGGATAAAGATACACTTTGGAGCAAAATACCATTTTTTTAGAAATTTCCAAGCTTTAAAATGATTTGCAACAAGCTAATTTCAAAAAAATTATAACTTTTAACTTTTCAACTTAAATCTTAAAAATTTTATTCCAAAAAAATAATATCATAAATCTTTTTGAAAAATTTTTAGGTAATTACTTAAGTATTGATCTACAAACAAACAAAATTTTAAATTGGAATCCTATAGGGATCATATTTAAAAAAATGCTTTTCCAATACAATGTGCCTCCCAAAAACACTCAAAAGTTATTATAATTTCTACTATCCTTTTTCAGTATATTAGATAGTAGATCTTGTGAGAGATAGCTATATTACGAGTTTGTCTAAAACATTAATTTGTGTGGATGAGTCATTTCCAGTTGTCGCTCTTTTCACTAGAACTCTGGTTCTTTTTTTGAAGCAAGTATTTACGCTGTATACCATTGAAAATTATGACGACCATGACAACAATCCAATATAAGCAATTTAAGAGTGTGACAACAACGCTTTAATATATTGGTATCTTTTTATACCCCTGACTCAAAGTTAGTATTCCTTTAAGAAATATGTCTTGCCATTTATTAGATAAAGACAAAATATACTATGGAAATTCAAATGACTGTTGCTATTGCTTCCAAGACTACTAAAGTAGCGGAAGCATTGCGATCACTTTTGAAAAAGAAAAAAAAATTCCTCCAAAATAAAATTTCTTACGCACATTTTACGTTTTAGAACTTCCTGAACAATTTTGGTTTGGTGTCTGTGCGTCCGTCTGTCTGCCTGTCCGTCTGTGTGTCGCCAGTTTGCACCAAGTGGCATAACTTCTGAACTATTAAATTCTTTTTTATGAAATTGTCAGAAATTATACGGTCTGATTCTTAGATGGTCCCCTACCATGAAATCCCATTAAATGTCAATATCTTATTTACTGCTAGTCCCACTTCGCTCAAATTTTTAAAGTATTCTGGGTGTTAGTTTCTAAACTATTTTTGCTATTATTTTATAGTTCTGCCTTAAGTATTTTGAGTTACAACAATTTTTTTCGAACTTTAAGGCGAAAATATTATAATTCCACGGTACACTTATATTTGGTACAATACTATAAAGTTTATTACGAGTACGAGGAAGCTGTGTGCCACACCCCATTGGCAGCGTATTTTTTCTGTAATGATAATTTAATTTTTTAAGCGACTTTTTGAGTTGTCTCTTCTATACAATTCTATAGTTGAACACCGAATTGCTGGATCAGATTGAATATAAAGACTGGGGTTAAACAACCCACTTTTAGAATCTAGCAACACTTTCAATAGGGTACTGGGGTTACACAACCCACTTTTAGAAACACTGAACAATTAACTGAACTGCACTGCTCAAGGACTGGCATGAGATCGATTCATATCTAAAGTTCTGCTTGCAAGATCCTACTTGCCTGTTTCCTGTCACAGCTTGACTCTCTCAGGACAAATAAAATAACTGTATCTTTATCAGAACTTATTGAAAGTCACAGAGTTTCTTCCATAATATACATAAAATTACCATTTACACATACAAACCCTATATCTGTTAACAAACTGAGTTATAATCAGCAGAACACACTAATTTCAAGATTCTTTAAATGCGTTTTTTAATGTCTCTTCATAGATATATTTAAAAATATATATAATCCCATGAAGATCCCAACTTAATTAATAAACTTAATTAATAAACTAATAGCTAAAAGAACATAAACAAATCTTAAAGGAAATATTCCCCCCCCCCGTTATAAATAAATCTAAAAATAATTTTAAAAGTATAACTTATTTCGGTAAGATATCAGATAAAATTAAAAACATTCTAACCAAATCTAACATAAACATAGCATTTAAATTAAGTTCTAATTTAAGCAAGTTAGTCTATAATAATAAAACTAAAATAGATAAATTAAAAAAATCGGGCGTATATAAATTAAACTGTAAAGATTGCGATAGCTTTTATGTGGGTCAAACTGGCAGAAACTTTGAGACAAGAGGGGTAGAACATTTTAGATCATATCGAAATAAGAAACCAGATTCAGCTTTCGCCAGGCATTTGATAGATACCGGTCACACTCCAGACAGAGAAATTACAGTACTCCACCAGTCGAATAAAGGACAAAGGTTAACCATTTTGGAAGCCATAGAAATCTACAAAAATAACTCCCCAAATCTGCTGAACGACTGCATTGACATTTACGACTCAACATTATCCAACACCTTGTAATCTCACATAATCTAATTTTTTGAATTATTTATTTTTTTTTCAGAATTATTTACATTTAACTTACATATAGCTTATATTCATATTTTGTCTTGAACTTGTACATGTTAAAATCATTTTATTTTAAATTATTTAATTTACAAATTATTTTAATTTAATTTTACCAAAAATATTTTTACAGTTACCTGAAATCGTAACATTGTAAAGACTGGTTTTATTTTATTTATTTTACTTGTTTACAAATCTAAGTCACATATTTTCGTTTCTGTTTTGTCTTTGTTTTTGTTTTGTTCGCTCTGATTCGACAGCAACAGTTTTTATTGTTCACTATAGGTAAAATGTAACCGAAAATCGAAAATGTAACCAAATCATGTCTTGAACTTGTGCATGTTAAAACTATTTTATTTTAAATTATTTAATTTGCAAATTATTTTATTTTCATTTTACCAAAAATATTTTTAATTACCTGAAATCGTAACATTGTAAAAACTGGTTATATTTTATTTATTTTATTTTGTTTACAAGTCTGAGTCACATATTTTCGTTTCTGTTCTGTTTTTGTTTTTGTTTTGTTTCCTTCTGATTCGACAACAACAGTTTTTATTGTTCACTATAGGTAAAATGTAACCGAAAAGTAGTATATAAACAAGTAGTTTGTAAAATATAATTTACTGTTCGTTAATGGCCATATGGGTCCGGAACATGTCACTTAAAAACTTTAAATAAAGTGGTATTAGCCAAGTAAAAATTGTCTTTTAATTTTAAAATGGAATACCATAAATTAACGCTCAAATCTATCAAAAATTTAGTTATTCCCTTTTTTAGAATTGAAAAAAATTTAAATTTGGCTCTGTATTGTGTGAGAACTCTTTATGAATATAGTTAATCCCCAAGTTTACTGGAAGAAAAATCCATCAAATTTAAGGTAACAAAGAGGATGTTTGACGTTTTTTTTTAATAAGATGAAACACTGAATAAAATTTTATAAAATTTACTGAATAAAAGAGTATATTAAATTGTAACAACAAACACAATTTATCGCTCATAAGGAAATTTTTTTATTTAAGATAAATAAAAAAATTTTTAATGCTATTAAAGTCGTTTACAAAAACTAGAAGCAACTTAATACGTATAGTTTTCCTATACATATATTTTACTAATTTTTAACAATGACAAGTAATAAATTTTTTTGATAAAAACAGATAATTTTTTAGATAAGTTATAAAATATTAAAAGAAAATTTTCCTAAAATATTGGGAATATATGCAATTATTTAAGACTAAAAATATCATGAGAAGAAACTTAATGTTTAAAACTACTTTAAATTATGGATATTACATATTAAGTTTTAAAAATATAGAGAGTAGGATTTTTTTAAAAAATATATTCATATTGTAAAATATAATTTTTAACGGCATAGAAGCCCTTACTTTTAACGGACTACTGTACAGATTAAGTTACAATTTTTTTAAAATAAATGAAAAAAATGCCTATTCTTACAATAATTAAAACAAATGTGTGTACGCTATAGCGTGAACCTTGCTATAACGTGTACCTTTAATCGATAAAGAAATTTTTATAACATTTGATAATATTTGCAAATTTATTACTTTTTGGCAGCAAAAATCGGCATATGAATAAAATCTAACTTATTTTCTATTAATGGTCGTTTATTTAAATTATACAGTGTTAATAATATCAAATAGTTATACATAAATTATGTGAATTTTTAAATTTGCCTCAATTTTAAGGTATAATATTAAAAATCAGTTTGATTTATTTTTTAGGGATGGGTGTAAATCAAAAGATCGGTTTTTTTTTAATTTTTTGTATTAAGTATAGTTTAAAAAAATAGGTACACAATAATCACTTTTTAACATGTAAACAATAATAAGAATTTTTTAATTTACAAATTTCAGATCCAAATTTTTAAATTGCGATTTCAAGAAGATCCAGTGTTTTGAATTGAAATTTATGAGTTAGTCCTATTGGTCCATTTTCATAATACCCGGTTTTGGATTGTTCTGCAGCTACGCGAACATCTGCTCATTTAAATTGTCGAATCTCGCCGGCAATGATATATATCAAATTTCTAACTCTTTTCGTTGAATCGGTCGAATTTTGATGGTAGTTGACTTGCTCCCATTATTCTATATATTTTTCCAATCTCCATATTAGAAAGTTTAAGCCAGCGTTTGAAGGAACCAAGATGGTTCAATTCAGACATAAAATTTGATGTCATTTGTTGCACTAAGTCCCTGTCTGCAGCAGTAATGGATTCCATTGTTCGCAATAATTTAATAATTAAGTTTTAACCAACAATTGAAAATAATTTTTTTTTACAACAATAAGATTTTAATATTTTTTACTAAAATTTCCAACCAAATTGTGATTGAAAAGTTATGCTATGATCTTTTATAGTATAAAAATAGCATGATGACGTTAGTTATCGCACTTAGGGAATTTCTTTATGTAGCCATACAGGTTACAACCTGTTGTTTCCTTTTTGCATATTAGGCAGACATGTTCGCTATTAATATCAGTATACCTTCTAATGACGTCAGCTGTCAATTTATAGAAGTTTAAACCTGTTTTCAGATAAAAATATACAATCATATGATCACATTATGAATCAAGGTACAGAGTTCGCGGTGGTTCAGACTAGCAACGCCATTTTAATGGTTAGTTTAACTATCAAAAAGGATTTTCGGCGCCATCTATTGACACTTTTTCAAACTTACGCATAGGGATCGCCAGTATCCAGACTGCGAGCGCCATCTATTAGTGACAACTTGGAATTTACAGAGCTCAAAGGTGGCTGCGCCACCTATTGAAAATTTTTCAAACTTACGCGCAGGGATCGTTAGTATCCGGACGAGCAACGCCACCTAGTACTGAAAACTTGGAATTTACAGGGCTCGAAGGTGGCTGGGCCATCAATTAGGGAAATTTTGAATTCTTAGGTTCGGTTAGGTTAGAAAAAATTTTGTTTGGTTCGGTTAGGTTAGGTTAGGTTATGTTAGGTTAGGTTAGGTTCGGTTAGACAAAATTTCGTTGGGTTCTGTTAGGTTAGATCAAGTTCCGTTGGGTTCCGTTAGGTTAGGCCAAATTTCCTTAGGTTCGGTTAGGATTGAGACCAAAAAATTCCTCCACCCACCGTCGGAGGTATCTAGAATCGCCCCGGTGATTTGCCACCATCCGAGGTCGCTCAAAAAGTCGGATGGTGGAATGGTGGTTTTCATTCTGTCCAAAAACTACTACTTATAGCCTCAAACAGGGTCAAAAAGAACGATCTGTAGATTTGTATGGCCGTCAGAAACAACTGTTAGTGAATTTCCAGAATGAAAATCCGCTATTACGCTCGCTGTTATAACGCGACCTGAGCCCGGGACTATGACAGCAATTTGTTTTGAAGTCCCTAGAACCCGAAAATAACATTCATTACTATTGACTTAGTTTTCCTAAAAACTAAAATAATAAAATGAAAGTGAGTCTAATACGACAATTGAGAAAATATAAAGGTGTTTTTATTTCACTGCTATTCTACGGGAGTTTTCGTTAGCGATTAAAGCCGGAACGAGGAGTCGTCATACTGGTGACACACCAACGTTGCCTCAGATCAGTCGTTAATCATTTATTCTTAATATATATTTTATTTTGCTTGCTTTTAAATATATTTGTCTTCAAAACAAAATAAAAATGCCACGAACAAATCAAAATGTTCAATTTCAAAATACATCAGAACGGGTACAATCAGATTCTTTAAATGAAAAACTGCCACCGTTCGAGAAAAATGATGTAGAATTATGGCTACTAAGATGCGAAATATTATTTAAAGTAAAAAACATTGTTACTTTAGCCCTAGATACTGCAACATCACAAAGTAAAACATGTAATTACTGTAAATAGTGATGAAAACAAATTTGAGAAGTTAAAACAAGAGCTGATCAGGTTATTTGCACTAACTGACAATCAAAAATTTAATTCTTTGTTTAAAACGGAAAATTTTGAGAATTTACGACCACCAGAAATGATGAACAAAATAAAGTTTTTGGCAAATAACTTGAAGATGCTTCTTTCTAGCAAATATTTTTAAATAATGTACCGACAAGCATTTCGCCTTTTTTTATGCATTAGATAAACTACCTGTTGACGATTTGGGTAGAACAGCTGACGATATATTGGATTCCTTAAAAAAAGATCAGATAAGTGAAATTAAAAATGAAAATCAAAAATTTGATAAAATTTTACAAGAAATTAATATCATTAAAAATAATTTTGGAAAATCGAATAAAAATCATAATTTGCATAGTAATAAAAAGAACTCCGTGATCAGCGGGGCCCCATCACGGAAGTCGAATTTTTTCCTTCATCTTCGGTATTGAATGTCTACAAGCGAAATGTGATTGAAAGTATACAAGCGATTTGTCATTTTGTTGGTTTCAAAACTGATGATGAGTGTCCGGCTGATCGGGGCTTTAAAAGGTTTTAAGTTTTTGGGCTGAACCTCAGTAAATTTCAATTTTGTGCCGATAGCAGTTAGCAGGAAAAAAGCCAACACAATTCGTACAAGGGCATTCCTACTCATGCTTAACCGCCAATTGCCTTTGTGTCTTATTTTTAAATATTAAAAAAGGACCTTAAATAGTAAACTGGAAGGCCTTTATGAAGATATTTTTTCTTTCCAAAGAAATCCAAAATTTCTATTTTATAAATAAAAATCCAAAATTCCTACTTTATAAATAAACAGTGATTTTAATAACATTTTTAAATTACTTAATATTTATGTATAGCATTTGTTATAAAATAAAGTTCTTTTTTTTAATTTTTAAAATTACTATCCGCCTACTTGTATTAGAATAATAATAATGCATTTAAAACACATTTAACAATACCATTGAATTCCGATGTAAAAATGGGAGAAGTGGGGGGAAAAGTAATGTGGAATGCCTAAAAGGCACTAGCTGGATACTAACTCAATACACGTACAAAATTTCAGCCCTCTAGGTTTCTTTAAAGAGTTTCTAGACGTGTTAGAAAAAAAGCAAAAAAATCAAGGGAATATTGGCGTAAAAATCGTGAGGGTGAGGGTTAAAAGTTGAAACCTCCAAAAAGCAGTGGCCAGCTATTAACATAAACTGTACACAAAATTTCAGCTCTCTAGGTTTATTGGAGGAGATTTTGACCCGAACGAAACTGTTCAAAAACAAAAAAAAATATTCTTTTTGTTATAAAAATGGTGGGAGTAGGGTTTAAAAGGCCCCCAAAAGGCACCCCCTTGTTACTAACTCAATCCGAATACAAAATTTCAGTCCTCTAGGTTTATTTGGGTGACCTGTGCGAGTGGTACAAACTTCGAAAACGTCGAAAAAACATGAAATTGTAGCTTAAAAATGGTAGGGGTGGGAATAAAATATTAAAACCTCCAAAAAGAAGACCTTAGGTACGAACTCTATCAATATACCAAACTCAACCCTCTACGTTAATTCTGGGGGGGCTGTGGTCTTGTTAGACCCAGCCAAAATACTTTTTTTCCCCTCTACTGCTTCCAAATCATCCTAGGGAGCTGAATTTTGGATATGTTGTAGATAATTTACCGAAACATTATTTTCAGGCGATTTGGAAAAGTTCTATTGTTTTGTAGCCCCCCACCACCCCCTTAAATATATGGTCGGATCAAAAATTTGCCCAAAATTTGACCCCACTTTGACAGTATTGTTGTGCATCGGAATGAGCCCCACTTTAAACCATTTTATATACAAAGTATAATTAAACTGATTATAAGTTTATTTTAATATCTTTTAACATTAATATATATACTACTCAAAACAAAATAAGGGCCACTCATGTTTTGCTGCATAAGTTTATTTTTATATAAGTTACAGTATAAGGTATGCTTACATTTAATTAAGGAACTAATTTTTTACAAAATAAAATTAATTTTAATAAGATTAAATAAAAAATTAATCCATAATTACATTTTTTTAGGATTTTATCATTTTTATAGTCATTTTTACAGTCATCAACAAACGTTCACGCTTTGAGTAAAAGCACACATTATGCAACTTTTCGGTGATTTAATATCGAGTATGCCCTCCCCTTTTTAAAACACATTCTTGAAGCCTCCTCGGCATGCTTTCAATAAGATGCCTAACGGTTTCATCCGGAATCTCCTCCCAACATCTTCTCAAGACATCAATCAGTTGTTGTTGGGTGTGCACATCCTCTCCAGCTGCTCTGACTCGCCGTTTTAATTGATCCCAAAGATGTTCGATTGGGTTCAAGTCAGGGCTATTTGCAGGCCACGGTAAAACCTGTATATTAGCCTCCCTAAGGACAGTTGTCGTCGCTCGAGCGGTATGCGCTCGGGCATTATCCTGCATCAGGATAAATCCGTCGGCCGCTCGTTCTGCAAAGGGGATTACATGGGGTCTGACAACCTGTTCGATGTAACTTTGAGCCGTTACAGTACCCTCGTTCAGGAAAACAAGCTCAGTTTTGCCTTGCAAACTAATTCCACCCCAGACCATGACATTAGGACCGCCAAATCTGTCGCGTTCATGAATGTGACGATCAGAAAACCTTTCCCCACTTCTTCTCCACACTCTTACACGTCGATCATCACTAAAAAACTTCACCTTGCACTCATCCGTGAAGAGTACGTGACGCCATTCCTCCAAGCCCCATTCAAGGTGTTCACGTGCAAACCTTAAACGGTTTACACGATGCGCTCCGGTCAGTTTGGTACGGATTACTGGTCTTCTTGAACGTTGTTGGTCTTCATGCAAACGATTTCGTATAGTCTGATCACTGACAACAGTACCAGTAGATCGATGTAAGCGATTTTGCAGAGTACCTGCGGTAACAGTCGGCTCACGTCGTGCACACAGTCGAATGTAATGGTCTTCACGGGCAGTGGTAGCACGAACTCTTCCTGAGCCACGGCGCCGGGTTACACCACCGGTCTGCTGATACCGATTCCAAACATTTTGAATAGCCCCTCGTGAACAACCCAACTGCAGAGCCACGGAAAGTTGAGATTGACCACCCTCAATCATCGTTACGGCTCTGGTAGCAGTAGCTTCGTCCATATGGTGTCGAATTCTCGGCATTGTAAAAATAAATGATTGAATAACACGCCAAACTTCAAAAAACAACCTCAGCAATCAATAATCTAGCGCAAACTGATTTAAAATCAAATTCAAAAAAATAAGTAAAACTAACCACTTGACGCTGTGCGAGACAAAAAAACGTTTAAATCTTCCCCTCAACAATAATATCACTTAAACCTAACTGTTATCATTTACTCAACCACTTAATATCATGATAACAGTCATTTAGAAAAGTTATTTTGACGTGGATCGACATAAATCAGTTTTAAAATACAAATTTTCAAGTGGCCCTTATTTTGTTTTGAGGAGTATATATATATATGTATATGTATATATATATATATATATATATATATATATATATATATATACATTTACGCTTTTATGTACTAAATTAGTTTTTTATTCAACACTCCCTAACCGGGACTCTACTGTATATATATATATATATATATATATATATATATATATATATATATATATATATATATATATATATATATATACAGTTATGAAAATTTTTTCAATTTTCATAACTTCCTTTCTTATTAGTCGAATTTTTCCTTGAAAAAATTAGACTTATACAGCCTATACGATAAGGACGGCGAGAGGCGAGAGTAGAGGCGCTATCCGTTTTCGGATCCGTAGAACACGATTCTGTAGAAAAAAATGTCTGATATATATATATATATATATATATATATATATATATATATATATATATATATATATATATATATATATATATATATATCAGACATTTTTTTATCAGACATTTATATATATATATATATATATATATATATATATATATATATATATATATATATATATATATATATATATATATATATATATATCAGACATTTTTTTCTACAGAATCGTGTTCTACGGATCCGAAAACGGATAGCGCCCCTACTCTCGCCTCTCGCCGTCCTTATCGTATAGGCTGTATAAGTCTAATTTTTTCAAGGAAAAATTCGACTAATAAGAAAGGAAGTTATGAAAATTGAAAAAATTTTTTCAATTCAAAGTATCATCAGAGAATTTGCTCATATCATTTGAAATATGAAATGTATGCAAGAACGTGCATTAAACCTTGCTACTGGCAAAGATTGACCAGAACATAAAAATTTAATGTGCCAAATTGTTGTTTATAATTGTGGTGTTTAGATAAAAACAAAAAATATTTTATTTACGTACCAGAAGTAGACAGAGAAAATGTAATTAAAGCTGTACTAGATTTTGGCGTCCTTTAATAAGGAAGACCAGAGAAACGGTACAAAATGAATTTTTCTGGCCAGGTATGTCCAAAATGATCAACAATGTTATTAAATCATGCGATAAATGTCAGAAAACAAAATTATTAGACACAATGTGGCACAGTTAAAACCCATAATCGAACCAGATACTAGATTTTCATCAATCCATATGGATAATCAGAGTTGTGCTATATGATGTAAAAAAACCGGTATTTTACATTTTTATGTAAAAAATTGTAAAATATGTAAAAAACTGTAAAAAACCGTAAAAAAATTGTAGAAAATTGTAAAAAATGTAAAATACTTAAATCATTTGTCATTTCACTGACAAACAATTTATTTTGACCGTTATTACTTGTTTATAAGTTCACATGAAAAAATGTGTAAACAAAATGTCCACACAAACATTGGGGGAACGCAATAAAAATTTTCCAAGCCGGTTGGAAATAATGTTTCGGTCAATTATCTACAACATATCCAAAATTCAGTTTCCTAGGATGATTTGGAGGGAGTAGGGGGAAAAAAACGATTTTCGCTGGATCTAACACATCCCCCCCCCAGCCCTCCAGATTTAACGTAGAGGGTTGAAATTTGGTGTGTTGATAGAGTTCATACCTAGGTTGTGCTTTTTGAAGGTTTTAATATTTTACCCCTCCCCCTTATTAGTCGAATTTTCTCCGAAAAATTAGACTTATACAGTCTATACGATAAGAGCTGCGAGAGGCGAGACCAGGGGCGCTATCCGTTTTCGGACCCGTAGAACACGATTATGTAAAAAAAAAAGATGTCTGATATATATATATATATATATATATATATATATATATATATATATATATATATATATATATATATATATATATATATATATTCCCGCAACCTTTTAATATGTGTAGGGCCCCCCTATGGAAGTTAAGAGATGAAATTTTGTAAGTGGGGCTTATTCCGATGCACAACAATACTATCAAAGTGGGGTCAAATTTTGGGCAAATTTTTTTTCGGACCCGACCTTTAAGGGGGTGGTGGGGGGCAACAAAGCAATAAAACTTTTCCAAATCGGTTTTAAATAATGTTTCGGTCAATTATCTACAACATATCCAAAATTCAGCTTCCTAGGATGATATGGTGGGAGTAGAGGGGGGAAAAATGATTTTCGCTGGATCTAACAGGCCCCCAGCCCCCCAGAATTAACGTAGAGGGTTGAAATTTAGTGTGTTGATAAATTTCGTACCTAGGTTGTGTTTTTTGGAGGTTTTAATATTTTACCTCCACCCACCTAATTTTTAAGCTACAATTTCATGCATTTTCGACGTTTTCGAAGTTTGTACCACTCGCACAGGTCACCCGAATAAACCTAGAGGGCTGAAATTTTGTATTCGGATTGAGTTAGTATCAAGGGGGTGCCTTTTGGGGGTCTCGACTTTTAACCCCTACCCCCACCATTTTTATACCCAAAAGAACATGATTTTTCTTGTTTTTTAACAGTTTCGTTCGGGTCAAAATCTCCCCAAATAAACCTAGAGGGCTGAAATTTGGTGTACAGGTTAAGCTAATAGCCAGACACTGTTTTTTGGAGGTTTCAACTTTTAACCCTTACCCCCACGATTTTTACGCCAATATTTCCTTAATTTTTTTGCTTGTTTTCTAACACGTCTAGAGACTCCATAAGGAAACCTAAAGGGCTGAAATTTTCTACGTGTATTCAGTTAGTATCCAGCTAGTACTTTGTAGGGAGTCCGCATCACTTTTCCCCCCACTTCTCCCATTTTTACATCGGAATTGAATGCTATTGTTAAATGTGTTTTAAAAGCATTATGTTTATTCTAAATACAAGTAGGCGAATAGTAATTTTAAAAAATTTAAAAAAAAGTGAACTTACTTTTATGACAAATGAAATACATAGATATTAAGTAATTTAAAAATGTTATTAAAGTCACTGTTTATTTATAAATTAGGAATTTTGGATTTTTGTTATTTATAAAATAGAAATCTTGGATTTTTTTGGAAAGAAAAAATATCTTCATAAAAGCCTTCCAGTTTACTATTTAAGGTCCTTTTTTAATTTTTAAATTAAAACATAAAGGCAATTAGCGGATAAACATGGGCAGGAATGTCCTCGTACGAATTGTGTTGGCTTTTTTTCTGCTACCTGTTTTCGGCACAAAATTGAAATTTACTGAGATACAGCCCTTAAATACTTAAAACCTTTTTTTAAAGCCTCGATCAGCCGAACACTCATCACCAGTTTTGAAACCAACAAAATGACAATTCGGTTGTAGACTTTCAATCACATTTCGCTTGTAGACATTCAATACCGAAGATGAAGGGGAAAATTCGACTACCGTGATGGGGCCCCGCTGCTCACGGCGTTTTTATCTTTTGATTTAATAAAACAACCCTTCTCGCTTTCGAAAACGATGTCACCTTTGAAATAAAAATTCCTCGATATTTTCGCAATTTTGGTAGAGCATAAAATTTTGTAGTTGCCTTTTATTTTGTTTTTTGATACTGAATAAAAAATGGCGAAATTATAAGTATCCGTCAATTTACGGCAGTTTTAAAAGGCATCAAAAGAGTAAAGAGATATTTTGCTTTATTATCTCGACAAGCAATACTTGCTCAGTGAATAATTTTATTGTGCTATAACTCCTTATAATAATTAGATATAGGTGAAATTTTCTAAACTTGTACTGACGTCATTAATAAATGAAATAAGATTAGACGTACGTTTTTATATTATTATAGTTACTCTAAATAATAAAAACGCCGTGAGCAGCGGGGCCCCATCACGGTAGTCGAATTTTCTCCTTCATCTTCGGTATTGAATGTTTACAATAACTTCATGCTTTTTTACGTTTTCGAAGTCTGTACCACTCGCACAGGTCACCCAAATAAACTTAGAGGGATGAAATTTTGTATTCGGATTGAGTTAGTATCAAGGGGGTGCCTTTTGGGGGTCTCGAATTTTAACCCCTACCCCCACCATTTTTATACCCAAAAGAACATGATTTTTCTTGTTTTTTAACAGTCTCGTTCGGGTCAAAATCTCCCCAAATAAACCTAGGGGGCTGAAATTTTGTGTACAGATTAAGCTAATATCCAGACACTGTTTTTTGGAGGTTTCAACTTTTAACCCTTACCCCCACGATTTTTACGCCAATATTTCCTTAATTTTTTTGCTTGTTTTCTAACACGTCTAGAGACTCTAAGGAAACCTAGAGGGCTGAAATTTTGTACGTGTACTCAGTTAGTATCCAGCTAGTACCTTTTAGGGAGTCCACATTACTTTTCCCCCCATTTCACCCATTTTTACATCGGAATTGAATGCTATTGTTAAATGTGTTTTAAATGCATTATTTTTATTCTAAATACAAGTAGGCGAATAGTAATTTTAAAAAATTTAAAAAAAAGTTAACTTACTTTTATAACAAATGAAATACATACATATTAAGTAATTTAAAAATGTTATTAAAGTCACTGTTTATTTATAAATTAGGAATTTTGGATTTTTGTTATTTATAAAATAGAAATTTTGGATTTTTTTGGAAAGAAAAAATATCTTCATAAAAGCCTTCCAGTTTACTATTTAAGTTCCTTTTTTAATATTTAAAAATAAAACACAAAGGCAATTGGCGGATAAGCATGGGTAGGAATGCCCTCGTACGAATTGTGTTGGCTTTTTCCCTGTTAACTGCTATCGGCACAAAATTGAAATTTACTGAGATTCAGCCCTTAAAAACTTAAAACCTCTTTTTAAAGCCCCGATCAACCGGACACTCATCATCAGTTTTGAAACCACCAAAATTACAAATCGCTTGTGGACTTTCAATTATTCCGTTAAACCACAACTAAAAACTAACTTTAAAACTATAACATATTTTGGTAATATATCGGATAAAATTTAAAAAATTCTAGAAAAATCAAATATAAATATAGCATTTAAATCAGGCTGTAATCTAGGAAACCTGATATATAACAATAAAACAAAAATTGCGATTAATTATGCTAGAAGAATTAGATATGTATTGATTAAAAGTTTTAATATTAATATTTAATTCTTGTTCCGCGTCTTGAATAGTATTTAACGTTTTATTTAAAGTATTCATTGTTTCTGATAGAATTTTTATTTGATCTTTCATTAATAGATGTGTGGTTTTCCTATCATTAATAATAGAATTTATCGAATTCGTATAGAATGTTGCGTCATCAGAATCCGGTGATCCAATAAGCCATTTTAATATTTTAGAACCTACATTTAAAAGTCCTCTTCGTCTACGTACGTGATGAGCTTGAATAGTTTTGATTAAAGTTTTTATTTCTTCCATTTGCTGTACTAATAATTTTTGTTGTAATTTACAAGTCCCGGCGTTGGAGTGATTACTTGGTATCATTTTGCAGAAAATGTATGATTTGTGGTAGTATTCTTGAGCCTTTTCTAAATTTTCTTCGAATGTAGTTGTATTGATGTAGTGCATTAGTGTGAATTTTTGGTTACATATTTTCGCGTCCCCTAGTTTCTTGAATAAAATTCCCGGCGAGGTGTTAATTTGTTCCACCTGTATTTCTGCCGTCGTTTGGTGTATAAGCAGTAGTATTGGTAACAACGTTGATAACTTCGCCATCTGAAACGTAAGGTTTCAGGTTATTTTCGTGGAATGTTTTATTTGTATTTTTATATCTAACTTTAACTGTGTGAGTATCAGGATGGACAGATATGATTTTAAATGGACCTTTGTAGCGACAGGATAATTTCCCTGGAGCGGATTGGCCTTCTTTTACTAGGACGTATTCTCCTACTTGGAAATTTCTTGCTTTTGTTTGCTTGTCGTATTGAGCTTTATTTTTGATTTTGCTTTGTTTTAAATTTTCTCTTGCAGCTAATCGTAATTTCTTGATTTTTTCTTGCACTTCTTGTGATAATTCTTGATATGTTTTTGCATTTGTGTTTCTTTCAAACGATGTTGGAATATTCGGATCGATTCCAAATACAAGTTTGTATGGTGTTTCGTCAGTGGAGCGATTTTTGTGGGTGTTGAATGAAAATGTGGCTAAATACAGCATTTCATCCCAGTCGTTCATTTCAGTGTTGATATATGATCTTAAATAATTTTCAATGTACGAATGTGTTCTTTCTAGCGAACCATTTGTTTGAGGATGATATGGAGATGTGGTCTTCTGCTTGATGTTGAATAATTTATTGACTTCTTTGATGACGGAGCTGGTAAAAACAGGATCTTGATCCGTTAGAATGGACTTCGGAAAACCAAATGTGCTTGCATATTTCAGGAAATAGATTGCTGTTGTTTCTGCTTTTCTATCCTGAAGTGGATAAACTTGAAGGTGCTTTGTCAGATTATCCTGGATCGTAAGGATGAACTTATTTTGATTCCTTGTTACCGGAAGTGGGCCTATAAAATCCATTGAGATTTCGTCATTGAAGTTCTTTGCTGTTGTGGTGATCACCATTGGTGCTTTTCCAATACGAGTTGTTTTTGTTTTTTGACATATGGGACAATTCTTGATGTATTTTTCGACGTATGTTTTCATACCTTTCCAAAAGTATTTTTGTCGAAGTTCGCTGTATGTGCGGGCAATGCCTGGGTGACCTCTTAATGGTGAATCATGGTATTCGCGTAGTAACTGTTGTTTTTCCGCTTCTGTTCTGACGATGATAGTTTCCACTGTTTCTTCATTATTTGTTTCTTGATTATTTATTTCTTCGTTAGTTGTTTCTTCATTTATAATTTCTTCATTAACAATTTCTTCGTCACTTGTTTCTTCATCTATTGGTATCGTTTCGATTGCGTTATTCATACCTGAAGTGCTTGGTATTGGTCCTTCATTTTCTTCTTGATTGTTAGTTTCGTTGTCCATACCTTCTTGTTGAATTTCGTTCAATTCTTTTTCTAATATTTCTTGTATTTCTTCTTCTGTTAAATCTTCTTCAATTGTATTACTGCTTACACCTAATTCTTTTTCTAATGCTTCTTGGATTTCCTCTTCAGTTAATAGTGAAGAAAAACTAATATTATTTATATCGATTATTTCGATGTCATCGTTGAAATGATACGATAGTAAATTATTTATGTATTTTTCACTTATTGTTTTATCGATATGTTTTAAATTAATAATTGTATTATTTTCGGATGTTAAAGATATTTCTTCTAACGCTTGATATAATATTTTAAGATTTAATTGATCTTTCATTTTTTGTTTTAATATTAATAAAATTATGCTTTGATTATTTTTATCTTTTCGTATTATTTGACCTATATTAGCATTTGTAATATCATTTTTATTAAAATTATTTAGAATAAATGTTTTTAATTCTTCTTTTATTTGAAGATCTTTTGTAATAGGTATTATTAGTGATTTAATATTATTTATGTCATTACCTCGATTAATTTTTATATTGGGGTTACATGTTTTATTAAATCTTTGGAAATTTTCAAATGATTTTTCTTTATTTAGCATAGCTACTAATATTGGACGACTTAAAGTATCCGCGGTGTAGTTGGTTTTGCCTGGGATGTATTGAATTTTATATTGATAATTAAGTAACTTTAGCCTCCAGCGTACCAATCTACTCGTCGGATCCTTTACGGAATTTAGCCATACCAAAGGACGATGATCAGTCTTTATTAAAAATTCACGACCGTATAAGAAATGGTGAAAATTTTTAATTGTTTTAATAATCGCAAGACACTCGCGTTCAATTACAGGGTAGTTCCTCTCAGCCTGATTTAATGTACTGGAGTAATATGCAATTGGCATATCAATCCCGTCATATTCCTGTGTAAGGACGCCTCCTACGCAATCGTTCGATGCGTCCGTAGTAATTGAAAACATTTTATTTTCATCAGGATATTTTAAGATTGGTGTTGAAGTTATTTTATTTTTCAAAGTTTCGAATGCTTGTTTGCAATTATTATCAAAATTGAACTTTTGATCTTTCTTTAATAAATTAGTTAATGGTTTGGCTATTTGTCCATAATTTTTAATAAATTTTCTATAGTACCCGGTGATACCTAAAAAGCTTTGTAATTGTTTAATGTTTTTTGGTTCGTTTAATTTTAATATTTTATCTATTTTTTCAACCTGCGGCTTGATTCCTTCTAAGGAAATTACATGGCCTAGGTATTTTAATTCCTGTTTAAGGAATTCGCATTTATCCATATTAATTTTTAGATTGTTTTCTTTTAATATACTAAATATTTCAGAGAGATATTGTATGTGTTCATCTAAATTTTTTCCTAATACAATTACATCATCCAGGTAACACATGCATTTATTTTCTAAGATTTGTTTATGAAATATTTCGTTCATAAGGGTTTGAAAAGTAGCAGGACTGTTGATTAATCCGAATGGCATTTTTAGAAATTCGAAATGGCCGTTTCCTACAGTGAAACCTGTCTTGGGAATGTCTTCTTCTTTTACAGGAATTTGGTGGAAACCACTTGCCAAATCAAGTGCACTGAAATATTTGTTTCCGCCTAAGTTTGTTAAAATATCATCGATACGTGGAATAGGGTAGCTATTGGGGATGGTTTTTTCATTTAACTTCCTATAATCAATAACCATTCGATACTTCTGGATACCTGAAGAATCTAATTTTTTATCGACTATCCAGACGGGTGAATTATAAGGACTTTTACTTTTACGAATAATACCATTTTTTAATAATTCATCTACTTGTCGTTGTGCTTCGTCCCTTAATTTTTTTGGAAGAGGGTAAATTTTATTTTTAATTGGTATATTGTCAATTAATTTAATTTCGTGCTCGATTTTTTGTGTACAACCTGGTGGGTCGTCATCTAATTTCACAATAGTATGAAATTGTAAAATAGTGTTTTCTAATTTTTGTTTTTCAATTTCTGTAAGTCCGTCTGTCCTTAAAATTTTAATAATTTCTTGTTTTCGTACAGGATCAATATTAATTTGGAAAACATTAAGTATTGGATCGAGAGAAATTAAATTATTTTTATAATCAATAACTGCGTTATATTTTGCCAAAAAATCAGAACCAATTATTCCATGAAATGGAACTTTATCGCTATCTACTAAATGAAAATAATGATGAAAGTTGAAATTATTTTTAGTTAAAAAGATTGAAACAAGTCCGTAAGGTTGTATTACGCCGTCTGTTATACCGCTAATATTTGGTTTAATACTTGTATCTATTTCAGTATTATAATTTGGATTTATGTTATCCAATTTTATCAGACTGACACTTGCACCAGTATCGATCAAGAAGATAAATTCGTTAGTTTTTGAATGTGGGGAATTAAAAATTAATTTTTTATCAATTAAGCCATTTGGAATTTTTGTGAAGCCGATTCTACTTGTTTGCTCGTTGTTGCGGCTTCTGTCAACCCGAGCGTTTTTAAGTTTAAATTATCATTTGCATGTGCTACTTTTGGATTAGGGTTATTTAATCTTTCGTTATATTGTTTTTTTCTACACTCTTCAATAGTATGACCCTTAAAATTGCAATATGTGCATTGTTTAATTACTGATCGATTGTTATCCGATCGATTTGGAGGATTGTTATACGATGGGTAATTTGATTTACTCCTACAATCCTTTGTATTATGATTTGAACGTTTACATATTTTACAATATTTACGAGGTTGAGAATTACTAACGTTAAGATTTTTAAATTGATTTTGAACGTTTAGAAATGCTTCTTCTTCGCTTGCTATGCATAAAGCTTCATTCATCGAAGAATAAGTTTTATGGCGTAAAATATTTGATATTTCGGGTTTACAATGGTGTGTAAACCGTCGTAATGCCATCTCTTCGATGAGTGCTAGCTTTCCTAATAATAATGATTCTGAAATATTATTTTCTTTTACTTTTTGAATAATTTTTGAATTTAAACTTTCAATTCTTAAGTAAAATTCTTTTATAGATTCATTTGGTTTTTGCCTACACGTTTCTAATTGTTCTTGCAAATATGTGAGACTTTCTGTTATTTGATAAATTTGTTTTAATTTTATTTTTAAATCATAGAATGATAAAATATTTGTAGCATTTAATTTATTTTTAACGTCTGAAGAGACTTTTGAAAATATAAGTGCCGTTAGCGCTCTTTGTTGTGAATCATTTGCTAGGTTGAGGGCATTTTCGGCGTTTTGTATGAAATTATGTAGTTCGGAAGGGTTTCCGTTGAATGGGGTTACCATTTGCGCAAGGAATGAAATAGGAATGTGTTCCATTGGAACATCGTTATCTTCGGAGACTTCTGGGGATTGTGATCGGGATGGATTTTGTGAATCAGGATTCATGATTGGAAAAATAACTTAAAAGCAGAGAGAAAAATCAACAATCCACCTACCTTTGTACAAGCTCGGCTATTTTGTTGCAGCGTCTTGACCTGTCTCTGTAGTCGGATTTTCTTGTTGTTTTTCCAATTGTTGTACACCGTCGTGACCTGGTTCGATTCCAAGCTGGTAGCGCACAATGTTTGGTTGCTCGTTATTTTCCTTTTGTACACCGTCTTGACCTGGGCTGGTTCCACAAGCTGGTAGTGCACAGTAAATTCACAGTCTGTATTCACAATGTCCCGTTTTTCACTTATTGTCCTTTTTGTCGACCGAAGGATAACTATCCTGGCAGGATCGCCAGATTTGTCGTGACCGAAACTTTAATGAAACTTATTAAACCCGGACGACACCGGAGATCCCGTTTGGAATGTTGAGGATCGCCACTTTGTTTTATCGAAAACGAAAGAAACGGAGCTTTGGCTAGAATTAAAGTCCTTATTGATTTACTTGTTCACTTTATTTAAATTTTATTTATTTTTATTAAGTTTTATTTTCTTCAAAGATTTTATTTATTTATTTTTCGTTAACTTATAATTGTCTTGTTTGATGTGATTTGGTATTGATTAATAAAACGAAGTTCAAATTAAATTAATTTTATTAAAGTAAAATTATTATTACAACAATTAAAATAATTAAATAAAATGATCTGAACATAACGACGAAAAGACTATCAAAATTTATTAAAATGGCCAAAACTGAAAATAATGAATTTACATCGAATTTATAATAATTTTTATGTTTAGTTAGCAAAAACTTATTTAACAAAGATAGAATTTATTTTTATATTCAAATACATTGTATGAAATAGAAAATATATTGAAAATATATTTTATTTTAATATGTCTAGGGAACATCCGGTAGTTGGCTCGTGGATTATGCTGTTTTCTGCATTTTCACATCCTGTGTGTAGTTATGTTGCGTTGATCTCACGGTGATAGATTTTATTGAAATTTGCAAATTTTATGTGTTGTGCATAGCACCACATATATATATATATATATAAGCACTATTAGGACATAACTTTTTCCTTATGGGAATTCAGTGTTAAAAATTAACATGTAAATCGTATGTATACATCCAAATGGGATACCGGGTACACCCAGTATGCACATATATATATATATATATATATATATATATATATATATATATATATATATATATATATATATATATATATATATATATAACTGAAATCTCCTAATAGTCTAGTAATAGTCTACGTTTTGGGGGAAGATTCGATTAAAAATTAAGTGCCGAAAATTGTTTTAATATTCACTTTTATAATAATATTAATAACTAGCTGCGATCCGCGGTTTCATTCGCATAAAATTATTTGAATTAGAGGTAAAATTTATAGATCGATCATATATTCTAAAATTCTGTACAAAATCAATTATTAATAGCACTTGACCCCGCTCGCCCAATGACTCTAAAATAACTGTCTTCATATTTTAATAGCATGGCTAATTTCCGCACCGTAAGAACTTAGTATAGGTACCTATTCCAACAGTTTTAGAAATGTTTCTATTTTAGGCCCTTCAAGACATCAAGGCCCCGGGAAATCATTTTAACGTCAGTAGTTGTATTATGAGGTTTGGAACACAGTCATTGACACCACACAGGTGTTTCACCTGTCTGGAGGTCATGACCCTGTGTTCTAAACCTCACATACTATTTAAGGAGAGGACACTAACCTAATACCTTGAGGAAGGTCAGTGACGCGATAATTTCAATTATTGAGGTAATTCAGGTAAAAATATTTTTGTTTAATCTAAATTCTTAATATTATTTTGTAAACAACTGTCTGGACGTTAATGATTGTGTTCGAACCATCATATATGGAAAAATCATTGATTTCTCTATGACGCGATGAGGGCACACTAACCTAATACCTTGAGGAATGATCACCAACGCGATAATTTCACATAGGGTTATTTAAAAAATTCCAGGTAAAAATTATTTTCAAAGTTTATGAATTTTTAAAACACATAAGAACATATTAAAAATTTATCAATTTGTTAATTGACCTTTTAACCCATTTTTTTGATACAGACTATTACATATTTATTGAACAGAGTACATTCAACACAATCTCTCTGTTGACTGACCTTTTAACCTAATTCGATTAAAAATAGAAATTTTTATTTGATAAAATGCTGAGATTTGTATGTTTAATACAGTGAAAACAGATGTAATTATTATTCATTTAAAATAGTTTGACCATTTTTCTTATGTAAATTCAATAGTAACAGCCTTTCAATCTAACTTTAATGCATTCTAATTCGTAATTTTTTGAATCAACTAATCTTATTTCAAATAATAAAATACACATACTTAAAAAAATTATTTTTAGGTACTTACCCAAGAGAATTGCACACACGAATTTTTAAAAAAATGACAAGAAAAAAATAAAAAAGCACTTTTTACATTTTTATTGGTTAATAATTAATGAACAAAAAAAACTCAACAATTGTCAACAATTAACAGTGTTTATTGCTCTAAATGTTACAAAAAACTGTTATTACATTTAAAAATTATGTATAAATTTTATCAATTTGGCTTTTAACCTCCCACACGCGTTTTGTATATTTCAAGGAAAATTTTTAAATATGTACACATATTTTTGGATAAAAAAATTATTTGATATCATTTTTTTTCAATAACAAAATGGAAAAAATAATTTTAATTAGTTTTTGAACTGATTAAACGAATTTGCGTAAATAATTTTAATTAGTTTTTGAATTGATTAAACGAATTTGCGTAAATAATTTTTTTTACACACATAAATTTAATTAGACTGATTAGATATTATTTTTTCAAATATTAATTTTGCAATCTCATTTTTTTATACTAAAAAATACACTGTGCTTAAAAATTATTAGTCTTACAAAGGTTTTAAAAAATTTTTTCAGTTAAAATATTGTTTGTAAATTAAAGCTTCTCTTAGCGCACATTTCTTTGAGTTTTCGGTATGAAATAGACATGTATAGGACGAAGAATGTTCTAGTGAATGAACTGATGTTTCGGGTCGAATGTTTTCGATATTAATTGAATCAATGTTAAAATGTAACTTTAGCAATTTACGTTTTTGTTCGCCCATCACAAAAATTTCACTACAATATTGTAAATAATTTTTTATTTCCTCTTTTCCATGATAATAATCGGTTGATCCGTCAAACCACGTCAGGTTATGTACAAATTTAGTTAAATATTCGTTAATTCGTTGATATTTTTTCGGTATGTTGTTCCATTCATATGGTGGTTTTAAAATCCAGTGTCCAATTTTATTGTCTTGAATGATTGCAACTTCTTTGGGAATAAAATCACCAACAACCCCGCGCATCCCATATATTTCAACAATGGTGAACATTTTTTTGGAAACAATTGAAGCAACAAAAATCAAATATTCACCAAAAAACTTATTTGTAAACTAAATTGTGGTGATGTATTAATGAAAGTATTTATACATTTTCCCTTTCTTACAATTTTCTAAAACTGTTTCAGTTGTTCGTGAACATCTTTTTCTAGTTTTTCAATATGTTCTTTTGTTACAGAAAGTATTTCAAGTAACAATTCTTGACTTTCTTTTTCAATAATCTTCTGAAAATCTCTTGCAAATTTAACAAAGTTTTCATCAATAAAATATCGTTTTTTATCTGAAATTTCTTGTTTAAAATTTAACATGAATTCCAAAATATGATTCAGTATTTTTAGACTTTCTCGTCCCAATATTAAATCTGTTTCTCCTCCCAATTCATTGTTGGAATTTTGTTGATTGTTTAAGTAGTCTGGTAACATGATGTGAATTAATTGAAGTCTCGAATGCAGAATGTTATTTCTCTTCTTTGTTGGTGATTTTAAATAAAAATAAATCTTGTCTCAATTTATCAATTTTTTTATTTAGTTCAATTTGACAATTTTCGAAATTTTGCTGAATCATTTGAAAATAATTTGTACGTGATTCAGTTGTCATGTCAGTTAGTATCAACCGCACATGGTGCTTAAAACTGGAAAACTCATTTTCCAGTTCTTTAAGTAGACTATTGAACTCTTTTCTCCAATTTGAAATATTTTCTTCATTGACTTTTTTCAAGTTTTCTAATTTTTCATCAAGATATTTCGTTACATATTCTTTTTGTGTATTCCAAGGAAGTGAAGAGACAGCTAGCTTTTCTCGCTGATTTGCGCTAACACATAATGTCTCTAATCTTATTATTTCCTTATTGATGTTTGAAATATTTTGCTCAATATTATTTTGTATATCATTTTTTTGCTTTAATAATTTCGTTTCTAGTATAATCAATAATTCTTCTTTCATACTCCTCAATTCGAGATGTGGTTTCAACTTGGAGCATTGATATTTTATCTTCAAAAAGCTTTAACTTATTCTCAAATATATCATTCATTTCAAAGTCTTTTCTTTTCTCATATTCTCTTAAACTGTTGCTAATATGTGAATTAATCAGCCTTTCAAAATAACTTCTTGTTTCTCTAATTTTTTCATTAACAAATTTTTTAACACTATTTTCATCCATTTTTTTAAAAAGTTTTCACCGATTTTCATATGTGAAATGATAAATATTGTAATTTTCTTTTATAATTATATACCTGATGGAAAACAATTGGTGGTGGGGTATTCGAAAAATTTCGTACATTGTGAAAAAAAAACTCTCTTGAAATACCTAATTCGTGGAGGTCTTAGTGTACTTGTTTATAAGTTTAGAAAAATATGATTTTTAAAGTAAGTGATGACCTTTAACACTTCTTAAAAAATTGTTGTTTGTTGAAATAAAAATAGTATATAAGACAAAAATTTCGTTCTTTTAATTTACATTTTACAGTTTTTTTCAAAAATTTAAAAAAAGAGAAATGGCTAGTAAGTACTAAAACACCAAAAATTTTTGTTAATATTTTTTTAATATATATACATAATTTAATTTTTTTATTACAGTTACACGAGAAGAAAGAATTATACGAAGGGTGAGAGCGCACCTGACACCCGAGCTAAGAGTGAGTTAGTAGAAAGTAAATTACTATTTGTTTTATTACAAAAATTGTTTTTTTAGAACATTCCAACAATGTTACTGTTTTCCACGGAGGCGGTACCCCCTTTTCAACCCCCTCCATGGATGAGGAGATTAAATATTGGTAATATGGTTGTTCTCTACTTCGTAGAGAACAATATTTTGAATATTTGGATATATGGGGGTAAGTACAAAATATAAGCTTTAAATATTTTTTTATAATTGTTAACAATTTTTGTATTTTTTATTGCAGATTAACATATACATATAATAGTATTAAGTACATATAATAGTATTATATACATATAATAGTATATAGATAATAGTAATAGTTGTAATTTTTTTACAAAATAAAAAAATTAAAATGACATAATTTTTTTTATTTTTTTCCTTTTTTCATACTTATTTTTCAGGAAAAAACATTAAAAAAGGTATGTAGTTTTTTTAGTTTTCAAAATACAACAATATTTTTAGTGTATTGTATATTTTGGAAAATAAAATATTAAAGTAATATACATTGTCTTTTTTTTCCTCTTATTTTTTTCACATTACTTAAAAAAGATACAAAAATTGAAGAATGTTTTCAAAATTTTTGTCACCTAATAACATGATTTTCTAGGTAAACAGAAAGTAAAATAACAAAAAGGATTTTAAGATGAATATTTATATTTTTATTATTGAATAACATAACTTTACAACCAACATTTTGGATAAAAAACAAATTAATTCTAATTAAAAGAGGATTTCTTAAAATTATTTATTAACTTAATAATATGAATTTATAAATAACATTGGATAAAAGTAAATTAATTCTAACAAAAGGATTTTAAAATGATTCGTTTCTGTCTGAGCAAAATTTTCTGCAACTTTGATTGGATGAAAATTACATTGGTTATTTTTAATATGTATCATGATATGGGTAAAATAATTTAAAAGATTCATATTAGATAATTTTTCAATCTGTCCGTAAATTATAAATTTTAAATCACAAAATAATGAAAATGAAGTTAGCGCAAGATAAATAAAGGTTGTATTTTTAAAAATTTTAATTGTTTTTATAGTTTTATCACCTTTTTGGAAAATTTCACTTTTAACACATATATTGTCACCCAAATTGAGATACAAATCTTGGCAGGTGTCTTCGTGAAAGTAATCCAGTATATTTTCTCGATTCTCGAAAATTATGTCTAGATGTTGTTTCTCCAAATAAATATTTTCAGATCCTCTACGAGCGAATAAATTTACAACTATTTTGAACTCTTGACAGGGTAATGTTCCAATTTCAATTAATTTGGTTTCACTAGCGTTGATTGCATATGTTGTAGCCAAAAGTAGTTTGAAACGTTTTGGTATTTCTTTAAGTTTGCTCATTTTGCTTGGAGTAGGAACCGATAATGTCTCATCTTTCTCATTTTCTGCAACACTCTGTTTAATATATTTTTCACACATACTTGTTCCAATTTTATATTTAATTAGTTGTGGTTGTGAAATCAAACTTACATTTGCTATTTTTTATGTGAATTTTTTGTATTTAAAACATATTTTCCCACCATAATTGAGAATTTTTTTGTATGATAAAATACTATTTTTTTACAATCATTCTATTGAATTACGATACAAATTATTCCACTACCCATAATTTTTGAATAATCTTTGATTTTATTTACGCAAATGACCACATGATTTTGTAATAACCTTGATTTTATTTTTCTTATTGATCGTATGATTTTTTTAATATCCTTGATATTATTTATGTTACTGAACACGAGGTTTTTTTTTCAAAGTCCTTAATTTTATTTATGTTGTTCAGTGAATTATTTTATCTCTTAAAGTTTATAAAGTTAATAGCTCATATTTATCAAAATAAAAAATTTTTGGAAATTTTTCTTATTTTTGTAAATAAAAATTGTGATGTCAAGTGACACCATAATCAATCATGGTTCAAAATGTTGTGCCCTCAAAAAAATTGTTTTTTTCAGTGGTGTGATTAGATTGTGTTGTTTACTATAAATACGAAGAAATTTTAGCAATTAAAACACGTACACCATTCTATAGTTTTTTTTCAAACAATTCGCTCATCCAACCAAATAAGGTGGTAAGTGTTGATATAACGTTTTTTTAATTTTATTAGAGTTTTTTTGGACTTAAAATATTTGAAAATATTTTAATACTTCGTTTAATATTAAGGGAAAAAATATATTAGTTGTATTTGTAAAATATGTTAATAGGAATAGGTTTTCTATTTTTTATGTGGGTCAAAAAGTGAAAATTTTTATTTTTTACTACTTTATTTGGTTGGATGAGCGATGTCTTGGATATTTTGTAAATAAAAAAGTAAAAAAATTAAAAAAATTCTAGTTTCTTTTTTAATTATTAATTAAAAAAAATACAAAAGTGAGTGAGACAATATTTAAAAAAGTTAAAAAAAGTGTGTGAAATATTATTTAACAATCAATTTAAAAAAAATGGAAGGTGAGTGGAACAATATGGAAATAGATAATTTACTAGGGCGAGTAAACATTGTTGGTGAAAGCATAGCAGCCAATTTCTTGTACTGCGAAGACAGAAAAAAGGCATTAATTAAAATTTTTAATGAATATTTATTTTATAAGTACAGAGTTTCAAAAAATTCTAAGATTTATTCATTTTTCACATTTACTAAAACGAAATACTCTAATAAATACATAAAAGAAAAAGAAGATTTTTATTATTGTCTAAATTTGTTTAAGAATGACTATGAGGAATTAAAATACACCTCAGCTGATGGTATTAATTTTTCGTTATTTTGTTTGTTTGAAGATTTACAAGATTTCTATATAAAAATTATTGATAATGATTCATCTGAGATCGAAATTGAATTTCTAGATATAAATAAGGAAATAGATGGTAATTATAATCAACGATCATGTTTTGCTGATATTTTTAGATTACTACTTAATTTCGTAAATAACGTACCAAATACGGAAATAGCACATCATACAGCAAATCATCTTCAAAACAGAAAATGTAAAATTACAATGAATTTTAATTTAAATCCTAGAAATGATTTTGAAGAATCAGTTTCCGAAGTGAGCAATAGTGATACTGAATCAACAAACAGTATAGTAAGTTCTGATAGAACCTATTTTGAATTTCCCAACAATCGTTCGAATTATCCAACTAATTTAGAAGACATAATTTCACCTTTAAATTCTGATAGCAGTCAAGTGTTATTTTCAAATTTGGAAGACACTGCAGCTTCTTCTCAAGTAAACAATACAAATTTTCCAAATTATACCAATACTGGTCCTGATCCTGAAATTTTAAAAATTAAAAAAAATTCACATTACAGTAGAACAAACAGAGGTAATTATCGATTGGAATTATTAGCTGGAAATTGCAATGACAGAGAAGAATTGCCTTCAACCCATACAAACATAAACGAAGCAGGTCCGTCTCGAGTAAATCACATATCAGCTGAAGATTATCCAATAGCTTTTGATCAACCAAGTCAGATATCAAGATACTCACCAGATTTCAATATTAATGAATATTTAAATCGAATGCAATGAAAAAGGCAATTAAAAGGAAATACGAAGGTGAAAGTAAGTAAATATTTTTCATTCTATTACTATATAAGCTTTAATATTTTTATTTTCAGTTGCAGAAAAAAATATTCAACCTTCAACCCCCAATCGTTTTGAAGAAAATGTTCAACCATCAACTTCAACAGATTTTGAAGAAAATGTTCAACCATCAACCTCGACAGATTTTGAAGAAAATGTTCAACCATCAACCTTGACAGATTTTGAAGAAAATATTCAACCGTCAACTTCATCAAATTTTGAAGAAAATTTTCAATCATCAGGGGCTAATCTAAATTCAGGAGTTCACACTAAGGTAAACTCATTTAGTAATCTACATTGGACCAATGTTACAAATAGTTTTAATAACAGAATTTTTGTGGGTAGAATTAAAAACAATGATAATATAAAATCAGTAAGTGAATTTTTCGAAAAGTGTTTCCACTTAGTAAAATCTAAAATAACTGAATATCAACAAAAATATACTTTGTTAAAAATAAGCTTCAGTCTTTGTTGTGAATATAAATTTGAAAAACTTGATAAGGAAGTTTTCGATAATGTTTACTTTCAAAATAGATTATCTGTCTTAGACCGTACTAGTGAAATTAGTGCTATATATAAAAGAAAAATGGAAGATATTTTAGATAAAATGGATACATTTGAAAGAGGTGAAAGCGGAAAAACTTTGAATCGAATTTTGTATTTGGAGTTAAGTTTAGCTCAATACGATCCTTTAAATTCAGGTGGTACTTATATTCCATTACCAAAAAATATTTTAACAACCAATTCTGTAATTAATGTAAAAAATCATGATAATTATTGTTTTATTTGGTCAATTTTAGCTGCTCTATACCCACAAGAAAGTAATCCAAATAGAGTTTCAAAGTATCCACAAAATTTTAGAGAAATTTTTAATTTAACTAATATTACCTTTCCAATTAGTTTAAAAGATATAGACACATTCGAGAAATTAAACAATATTTCAATCAATGTATATGGATTAAATAATTTAGGAAAAATTTGCGGCCCTCTACACTTTACCAAATATAAAAATAATACTCATATTAATTTGTTATTAATTTCTGATAATGAAAATAATAGACATCATTATTGTTATATAAAAAATTTATCTCGTTTATGTGGCTCCCAACTTTCCCGCAATAAAAATAAACATTATATTTGTGAAAGATGTTTAAATTATTTTACAAATATAGATTTGTTAAACAAGCATTTGGAAAAATGTTCACTTGTAAAGCCAGTTAAAATAACATTCCCATCGGAAAATAACAAAATTATGAAATTTACCAAAATTAAACATTTATTAAAAGTTCCAATAATAGCCTTTTGTGATTTTGAGTCTTTAACTAAAAAATTTCATAGTTGCGCACCAAATCCAAATGAGCCATATGTTGAAAGAATTGAACATCACGTTCCTTATGCAATAGGAATGAAGGTTGTTTGTTATTTTAACGAAAATCTTAATTGTTATTATAGTTACATAGGTCCAATGGCAACCAAGTATTTTATTAAAAAAATTATTGAGTTGGCTGAATGTGCTGAAAGATTTTTTGAAACAAACGCACCCATGGTAATGTCTTTTGAAGATGAAATTGCTTTTCAAAATGCAAACACTTGTTGGATATGTGAAAAACCATTTGAGACTGGACAGATTAAGGTTAGAGATCATAATCATCTAGATTATTCAGGTAATTCAAATTTTAGGGGTGCTGCACATCAAGACTGTAATATAAATTTACAAATTAATAGATATATACCAGTTTTCTTTCATAATGGAAGTCGTTATGATTTTCATTTGTTTTTGAGAGAATTAGGATTCTCGGAGGAGAACATTTATGCCATTCCTTTAAACACTCAAAACTATATTTGTATTCAGAAAAAAATTGGATCGGTTTATATACGCTTTTTAGATTCATGCAGATTTTTAAATTCTTCTTTAGATGAGCTGTCAAAAAATTTGGAACCACATCAATTTAAAATTTTAAAACAACATTTTCCTTTAGAAAGTGATTTTAATTTACTAATTAGAAAAGGAGTATTTCCTTATTCTTACGTTGACTCTTATGAAAAATTAAAAGAAACACAACTACCACCTAAAGATTATTTTTTTAATAATATAAAAAATGAAGATATTTCTGATAATGATTATGAACATGCTCAAATGGTTTGGAATCATTTTAAAATAGAAACTTTGGGTGATTATAGTGAATTGTACTTGAAAACAGATATTTTACTTATGGCTGATGTATTTGAAAATTTCCGAGAACTATGCCATAAAATATATAAATTAGATGCTTCCCACTTTTTTAGCATGCCTGGTCTTTCGTTCGAAGCGATGTTAAAATATACAGGGGTTGAACTTGAACTTATTACAGATATTGACATATTAAATTTTTTTGAAACTTCCATTAGAGGAGGAAACTGTTTTGTTCCTACTAGATTTTTCCAAGCCAATAATGTATACATGAATGAATTTTATAACAAAAATGAAAACGATAGATATATTATGTATTTTGATGCTAACAGTCTTTATGGATTCATAATGTCACATTTTCCTTTACCATATGGCGGTTTTGAATTTATAAATGTAAACGATTTTGATTTAGAAAACACTAACGAAAATGATCCCGACATAGGGTATGCTTTAGAAGTTGATTTAGACTATCCAGAAAATATTCATGATCTTCATAACGATTTTCCATTTTGTCCAGAAAATTTTATCCCACCTAAATCAAATTCTCGAGTTCCAAAACTTATAGGATCCTTTAGACCTAAAAAAAATTATATATTACACATTAAAAATTTAAAACAATGCTTAAAACATGGCTTAGTTCTCAGAAAAATACACAAAGTTTTAAAATTCAAACATTCCTGTTGGTTAAAACCATACGTTGATTTTAATGGGAAGTTAAGAGGTGAAGCTAAAACAAAATTTGAGTCAAATTATTTTAAAGGAAATGTAAATAGTATATTTGGTAAATGTATTGAATCACTCCGTAAAAGATGTGACATCAAATTATGTTGCAGTTGGGATGGTAGAAATGGGGCTCGCAAAAAAATTGCCAGTGCATTATATAAAAAATTTACTTATTTGTGTGAAAATTTAATTATGGTTGAAAATGTAAAAGATGAAATATACTATAACAGGCCAATATATGCAGGGTGGGCCATTCTGGAATTATCCAAATATCATATGTATTATTATTACTACGATGTTTTTAAAAATATTTTTGGAAATAATGTTAAATTATTATATTCAGATACAGATTCATTATTAGTTGGGTTTGAAAATATTAATCCATATCAAATAATTCAACAAAATTTAAATTATTTTGATACATCAGGATATTCAGAAAATAATCCGTTTAATATTACACCTGTTAATAAAAGTATAATGGGTTTAATGAAAGATGAGTTAAAAGGAAAAATAATAACTACTTATTGTGGGTTAAGGGCAAAAATGTATTCATACATTACATTAGATAAAATTGTAGAAAAACGGGCTAAAGGAATTACAAAACCGTGTCTGTCACAAATAACTTTCGAAGATTATTTAAATACGTTGTTTTTCAAAAAAAACATGTATGCTGAAATGTATTTAATTAATTCCAAATATCATCATATTTTTACACTGAAAAATAATAAGAAAACTTTATCCGCTGATGATGACAAAAGAATAATACAAGATGATGGTATTTCGACTTTAGCCTGGTTTCATAAAGACAGTTTGCAAAATGTTTAAATTGTATAAAAAAATATTGTTTCACTCATATAAAAAAAATATTGTCTCACTCATTTTTAAAATAAAAAAATTAAACAAAATAAGAGTTTTTTAATATTTATTTTCCTTTTCTTAACAAGTACATACATTTTTTTAATAAAAAAGTAATTAATTATACAATATCATTTTTATGAATCCACGATTTCTGACCTTTGAATCCTAACCATTCAACCAGTAATTTATCCCCTTTCCTTTTATGAATCTTGGAAATAAGATACACTGAAGGATGTTTAGTTTTTTGAATCTCAAATTCGTAAAACTTGCCTTGGATTGGTTTATTTTCATAATCAATCAATGAGTAAGTGACTGGATCCGTCTTATGTACTTTATTAATTTTAAAAATTTCAGGTGTCCAGTTAAAAGTATATCCCTTTTCAAAAGTGGTTTTAAACTTACTAATTCGCACATGATCATTTTTCTTATATCGAGGCTTTTTCTTATTTTGAAACTGATTATAATTATAAACTGTATGACGTAATTTCTCTTCAATTATTTTTGAATTAACTTCACTTGGCTTCATTTTGATTGTAGAATGTATTGTATTATTATATTTTTTTACCAAATCATCAAGCATTTGAATCCACTTATGAGAGGACTGAAGGCTAAATTGTTTCCAAATTAAATTTTTCAAAGTTCTGTTAAATCTTTCGACGATACTCGCCTTTAAAGATGAATAAGTTGTAAAATGTTTAATGCCATATTTCTCCATTAACTGTTTAAAATAAGGGTTGAAAAACTCAGTGCCATTATCAGTATGCAATAGCAATGGTTTTCGACCAAGTTTAAAAATTGATTCCATAGCTTTTGACACTTCTTCACCCCTTTTGCTTTTAAGCGGTACTGCCCACGCATATTTTGAAAAGATATCGATGACAGTTAAAATATACTTATATTGATTGTTATCTTTTGCAAATTGTTGCATATCACAAAGATCAGCTTGCCATTGTTCATCAATACCAACTATTCTAACTTTACGTCGATTAAATTTTCTTCTTACACCTTTATGTAATTCATTGACGACTTGTTGTTTGCTCATTGTGTAAATTTTTAATTTCTTGTTTTAAATAATTAATATTTGAACGTAGTAAATTTATAATATGCCTTCTTTCTTCATCAATTTTTAAATTTAGATGTTTTGTATTATTATGAATTAAATCTACTAAATAATTTGTCTTTTCATTGACATGTTTCATTGTAAAATTTGTAAAATTCTGAATTTTAGTTTCCATGAATAACATTTTAGATATGACGTAATCAACATTGTCATTTTGAAAGGTTTTTAATAAAAATAAAACAGTTTGATTGAAATTACTTTCAATTTGTTTTAAAAAGAAAGTTTCATTTATAGTTTTATTAATTTTTAACTCATTTAATGAGTCTTGACATTCCCAATTCATTAGATACACACTTATTAGAGAAAACAAAATTACACCACTTACAACAATAATAAACACTTTTTCTTTATTAGGTTTGTATTCTTTGCAATCCATTCTTAATAAAAAATATTTTCCAAAAAAAAGTACAATTTATTCAATTACACCTAATTTTTTCAATTGTTGTACTATCTCAACAATTTGGTTCGAAACTCCGGTGTTTCCTTGACTTTGTGCTGCAACCAATAAACGTAATCGCTCACAGAGATCATTAACACTGTCATAATAAACGAAATCTGTTTTATTTAAACGTTTAAAGCCTAAATCAATACCATCTCCTTCTTTTTCTGTAGAAAATAACTTTTTGTATATGTTTTTATATTTATATGTTCTTGTATTCAAATTGTCTGTTGCCTTTGTATCTTGAAGAATTTGTTTATAATTTTGTAGATCATCTTGGGAATATTTCCTAGGTACTTTCTTAAATAATAGTTCGTATAAACCCGGTGTTCCTTCATATACTTTATCATTAATGGTTAAATTATCATCAGGATGAAAAACAACATTTTCCTCTCCAATTTTCCATTCATTTTGTTCAAGTCTAATTCCTAAGTCTGCTTTATCGAAATCTTTTCTTGATAAAAGACTATTCATATATTTTTTAGACAATTTTCCATAATTTTCACTTAAAGATGACTTATAATCTTGTTGTGAAGTTTGTGGTGTTAATAAAAATGAATCCTTATCACTCAAATCTTTTCTTGGCGTAACAAAAGATTCATTAAACGTACTGTCTGCTTCATCTTCGCTTTTACTTGTTTTAATCTTTTCATTGTTTGTTTTTTGTGAGACATTTTCAATATCTGTTTTTCTAACACCAGAAATATTTTTTAAATCTTCTGTAAGCGGTTTGTACAAATCTTTAAGATTTTTTTCCATATCCAAACGACCTCGTTTTATGTTTAAATATTTATTACGGATAGCATTACCGGTTTCAATAATTTTTCTTTTAATTTCTGCTGTTTCTTTATCCATGTTTTTCTTAAAACGTACTCTGAAAGACTTATTCACTATTTGAATTAATAACACAAAATTTACATTATTATATATTCGTCTAATCCCCGACGATATCGACCATTGTTAATAGCAGACTCTTTAAATATTGACAAGAATCCATAAGGATTATTTTCCCAAATCTTATTGCAAATTTCAGAAAATTTTTCAAAACTCATATCAGAAAAAGCATGATCTCTATAAGCATTAAAAGTGTTTCGGTAATCAGATTTAAATAATATTATAACATTTGCATTATCTCGCAAAAGGTGTTTGGCAGCTGCCGAATAGCTTTGGCAAGCATAAATAACATCTGTTAGAAAATGGCGGGAATAAGAAAAAAATAGTCTCACATTACTTTGATCAGAACACGAAATATCATCAAATATAATAATTGAATTAGGCTTAACTTGATTTGGTTTAATCACTTCATCATTTTCTGTAAATGTATAAAAGCCAATTCCATCTATATTCTTTATAACTTCAGCTAACCACATATATTTTGGTTGATGTAAAGTTTTTGAATATATATATAAATTTTCAAATGATAATCCATTTTTATTTTCTAACAATGTTAAAATTAAATTAGTTTTTCCACCGCCAGATGGTGCAGCAATAATACATCTTACTGTATTAGGGAATAGTTTACTATGACGTTGATAATTTTTATTAATTACATGAAGCTTTTTGTCGTGATTATTTACCGATAATGACACGGGTTGCTTTATAAATTTCATGTTTGCAATAAACTGATTCAGAGTAATTGTATCTCTCTATTTATATACCTGTACACTTGCAACAATACATTTTGTATACAATGTGCCTTCAAGTGTTTTACTATTTATTAAAGAAGAAACCACTTATGGAAGAGCATCGTTGCTCTGATCATTATAATTTGATAACGTGGGGAGATCATAATGATGGTCCAATTCCATTAAAAAAGAATTGTCACATTTGTAAAAATCAGAAATAAAAAATTTATTTATAAAAAATGCACCATCAAAAACGCAGAAGACTCAGTCGATTAAGAGAAATTCAAGGAAAAGGTTTACTCAATACACTAATTGATAAATTACCAGTGGAATTTCATTTACCATTTTATAAGTTTTGTGGCCCAGGAACAAAATTACAAAAACGTTTACGTCGAGGAGATATTCCAATAAACCAATTAGACAAAGCCTGTCTTGAACACGACATTGCTTATTCTCAAACATCTAATTCGCTTGAAAGAAGAGAAGCAGATAAACGACTAATTGAAAAAGCTTAGGAACGTGTTAAATCGAAGGACGCAAGCTTAGGTGAAAAATCAGCAGCTTGGTTTGTGACTAATATTATGAAGGCTAAAACAAAGGTGGGTGGAAAACTAAAAGTGAAAACGAAGAAAAAGGTTCCACTGAACAGAATAATTCAATCAGCTCGAAAAGCACTACGACAAAAAGACGTCAAAAATGTTAATCAAGGAATAAGAAACGCTTTATTAGCGGCTAAAAGAAGTGTAAACAAATATGGGAAAAGAAATATTTCAATACCAAGAGTGTTACCAGTTCCTAAAAAAATTGGTGGGGCACTACCGTTTTTAATACCTCTTCTTGCTGGTCTTTCTGCTGTTGGTAGTCTGGCTGGTGGTGTTAGTAGCATAGCCAAAACCATTAGTGATGCTAAAAAAGCCAGAGAATTCTTGGAAGAAAATAAGCGACACAACAAAGAAGTTGAATTGAATCTAAAACAAGGGAAATCCATCATTTTTAAACCATATAAAAAAGGTTTTGGTCTATACTTAAATCCAGACATACAAACGAATAATAAAAAAAATATATATTGACTATCAATAAAACAAGATTTTAATTCATTTTTAAATAAACATAAAAAACATTTTCTAAATATTTTACCTAAAAGAGCATTGACAAATATTGATTTGATTTACTATACAAAGAATATTCCATATTTTAGAGGCATATTTATGAGGGATGAATTACCACAAAACCCTTGGAATATTGAAAGTGGTATTATTAATCTGCAAACATCTAATTTCCCTGGTTCTCATTGGGTAACATATTTTAAAAAGGGAAACTTGAAATTATACTATGATTCTTTTGGACTACCCCCTCCAAAGGAGCTTCTACAGTATCTCAATAAAAACATTCTATACAATTATTACATTCATCAAAGAAACAATGAAGTAAACTGTGGTCATCTGTGTTTAATATTTCTCTGTTATTGTTGTGAAAAGTACTTAAATAAAAAATGTCATATACCATAACATTAAGTGGAACAAAATCGAAATTAGAGGCTCAGTTTTTTCCACCAATAGATTGTACAAATGCGAATTATGAAATTGGTCTTGTTGAATTTTTCTCATACAACTCAATACCAAATATCCACCCACGTAATAATAAAATAAACATCGGTAATAAAGCTATTACGTTACCAACTGGAAGTTATGAAATTGTCGAAATTGAAAGCGAAATTTTAAAGCAATTCAACAAACTTTTTCCTCCACCACCAGCGCCTAAAAAAGGGGATAAAAAACCAGCAAAACCGAAACCAGTCTTCAGTTTAAAGGTGAACACGTCAACGTTAAAAAGTGAAATTCTTTGTTCAGAGAAAATTACATTTGGAAATGAATCATTCGGAAAATTGCTTGGTTTTACGAAAACAAAGATCTTAGATGCGAATAAAAAATACATTTCTGATGAAATTGTTCACATTCAAGCAATTAACGCAATATTTGTGAATTGTAATTTAGTAAAAGGAGCTTATCTAAATAATAATACAACGCATCATTTATACTGTTTCTATCCTAATGTGAGAATTGGCTACAAAATTATTGAAATTCCAAAAAACATAATATATTTTCCTATAAATAGACGGTTTATTGATGACATAATTGTGACTATCACTGACCAAAACGATAATCTAGTAGATTTTAATGGTGAAGAAATTACATTAAGAGTTCACATTAAAAAAACAGAATAAAAATGCTAATTTTAAATACAGATTCAAAACAATTGTATAAAAAGAATCACTCAAAACAACATTCTGTTAGTCCTAGCAAGAAGTCAAAAAGAAAAAGAAGTAAACGTGTGATTAGTAAATCAAATAAAAAATTTTTGAAATCGCTAGGTTTTAAAATTAAAAAAACATAATAATGGATATTTTAAATATTGATGAAAAACCGATTTTTGATGATAGTGTAACACGTAATGAAATACATACATATAATCCGTATGTTAATTCATTCAATTATGGCGACGAAATTCGAATACCGATTCACCAGCAAGATATCAATATTTTACCATCAGAAAGTTATCTTCATATTGAGGCGCAAGTTGTTTTAAAAGAGGATGAGACTAAAGCAGCTGAAGGGAAAGACTGTGTGCTTAGTGGAAACTTTGGTGTGGCTCTGTTTGATGAAATACGATATGAAATAAATGCTACAGAAATAGATAAGTGTAGATATCCTGTTATAAGTACAACGATTAAAAATTACATTTCATACAACAGAAATGAAAGCAAATCATTGGCTGTTGCTGGATGGACTGGGGGTGAAGAACTTCAAATAGTAGATTGGAATTATAGTTTTCAAATATCAATACCTTTAAAAATGATTTTTGGGTTTTGTGAAGATTATAAAAAAGTTTTAATAAATTCAAGACATGAACTAGTTTTAATTCGTTCAAGAGATGATACAAATTGTATTACTAAAAAAACAGGTGGAAGAGATGTTAAAATAAAAATTTTGAAAATTCAATGGAGGGTGCCTCATATTACAGTTTCTGATAAACAGAAATTACATCTGATGAAAATTATTAATTCCAATAAGATGGTTACAGTTCCATTTCGCTGTTGGGAACTGCATGAATACCCCTCTTTAGCAAAAGCAACAGATCACTCATGGACAGTAAAGACATCAAGCCAACTAGAAAAACCCAGATTTGTAATACTAGCATTTCAGACAAATCGCAAAGATCTTGCTACAGGTTCTAGCACCATATTTGATCATTGCAAACTCATTAAAGCGAAGCTTTTTTTAAACTCCGAAGCATATCCTTATGATGACATTGCAACTGATTTTGATCGATTAAAATACGCTCAACTTTATGATATGTATACAAATTTTCAAAATGCATATTATCAACGACGATCTGAACCAATGCTAAATTACAATGAATATCGCACGAGAGCTCCTATTATTGTGTTTGATGCTAGCCGTCAAAATGATTCATTAAAAATGGGTCCAGTAGATTTACGATTGGAATTTAGTTTTAAAGAAGCGCCAGCAGAAAAAACCATTGCCTACTGTCTTATAATTCACGAGAGAATTGTTGAATATTCGGTACTAACCAGTAATGTAAAAGTTTTAATTTAATATTTTTAATAAATTAACAAGAAAATATTACTATCAAAAATGAGATAATAACAAGTAATGTCAAAAAGTCAATTGATAAACATACGAAATATATTCTTTATATTGAAATCATTTTATTTAGTTGATGTTAAGACAGTGTAAGTGTAAGTTTATGTTTCAACAATAAAAATCAAGAGAAAAAATGTATAGTGTTTTTTTTATTTTTTTTTCCTTATTTATCCAAATTTTAAAAAATGGGGTAAAAGGTCAGGTAAGACTGATAAGTTATTTTAATATTCACAAAAATTGAAATCTTACATATTTTAATTTTGTATGTATGTTACTATCATAACAATTTTAATTTTAGAAAAAAAGGTTAAAAAGGTCACTTGATAATAATTTTTGATATTCACAAGAATTAGGATCTTATACAATTTTTTGAATATATCAAATAAATATTTTCTGAATTATCCAACATATGCAATGTTCTTACTTGCCCCTGAATATAGGCAATTACATTGCGTTGCCAAGTGGCCCCAATTTAGGCTAGAGAAATCAATGATTTTTCCATATATGATGGTTCGAACACAATCATTAATTTTGTATGTATACTACTATCATAACAATTTTAATTTTAGAAAAAAGGTTAAAAAGGTCACTTGATAATTTTTTGATATTTACAAGAATTAGGTCCATATACAATTTTTTGAATGTATCAAATAAATATTTTCTGAACTATCCAACATATGCAATGCTTTTTACTTACCCTGAATATAGGCAATTACATTGCGTTGCCAAGTGGCCCCAATTTAGGCTAGAGAAATCAATGATTTTTCCATATATGATGGTTCGAACACAATCATTAACGTCCAGACAGTTGTTTACAAAATAATATTAAGAATTTAGATTAAACAAAAATATTTTTACCTGAATTACCTCAATAATTGAAATTATCGCGTCACTGACCTTCCTCAAGGTATTAGGTTAGTGTCCTCTCCTTAAATAGTGTGTGAGGTTTAGAACACAGGGTCATGACCTCCAGACAGGTGAAACACCTGTCTGGTGTCAATGACTGTGTTCCAAACCTCATAACACAACTACTAACGTCACTTTCATCTTTCACAGAGATCTCAACAGTACTAGAGTAAAAATTGTCAAATGTCTTTAGCTTTTTAATTTGCGCCCTATTTGGTGTAACTGATGAACAATGTGATCATTCGTCCATTTAAATTTGATATTCTAAAATTTTGTACAAACTCAGTTCCTTATGTGCTTCGCTTCGCTCGCTCGACGACTCTAAGGAATTATTCACATTTTCATATTTTCAAGTCATATTCATGTTTTTATAGCATATTTAATTTTCATAAAATTTTTGTCAAAATCAGTCAAGTTGTTTAATTAGAATATAAAGTTGTTATTCGATAGCGCTGGGGGATTCATTCCAACTTGGCCTTAATTTCAAATCAGATATTCTGAAATTCTTCGCTATATTCGTATTTCAATAGCATGTCTAATTTTCGTACCTTGAGATCTTATCATAGATAGTTAGATATTACATACTGGCAATTTTAAGATCACTGTAAATTGTGAGACATTTTGCGATCTCAGGGCTCTGGAGAAAATTTCTGAATTCACATTAATTTATTTCGAAATCAATCAATAATATTTGAGAAAAATTTGGATTTGTCTGATCGTTTATTTGAAGGGTTTTTTGGGTCCGCAAAAGCCTACGGGGGAATTTTAGCCTCATGTCCATTTTTTCAGAATCTCAATACTATTCAAGAAAAGTTTGGTCAAGATCCGTCCAGCCATTTATTTTGGGTTTCTTTGTAGAGCCAAAAATTTGGTAACGATACGTCCAGTCGTTTACTTTAGGCTTTTTTGAAGGTTCTCTGGTCCTACAGGATAACTTTAACTTTGATCGTTTTTTTTTATTTGTATACCAATTTTACCTATAGTATTGTTTCATCATTTTTTTGATACCTGCTACCGTTTTCTCGGAACTACTGAGAACAGATAAGTAAAGTCCATATTTAATTTCTAATATCAGGATGACCGAGCCCGGCTCGATGGAAATTTAATCTGTATGGAATTTTCTAAGAACAACAGACGTGCCAATTGATGATAACTGGGCAATCCAGTTGTTTAATTCTTTATAGGATATAAATAGTATTTTGCACAGTAAATAAGTAATTTCATAGTAGTCGTAAGTAAAAATATTATTGGTGGTATCTATAGAAATATTTATTATTACTTCAAAAATTCCAATATTATTTTTTTCCAGTTACTTAGAAACTATAACTAATTTGCATGATTTTTTTAAGTAAATACATAGATTGCTGTATACAGTATTAAAAAATTGATATTTTACGGTTTTTCGTAAATTTCTAAAGTTAGACTAAAAATTTTGCAAAACCCTTTCTTAGCAAGCGCCTACGACCCAACAGCGACCTACGTACTAAATTTTACGTTTGTATGTATTATAGTTCTGGATATTTCTTGATAGGTGAGTGAGTGAGTGAGTGAATTTGCCTTTTATCTATTAATAGATAAAATGCTATATAGGTATTCAGATTAAGTTACCTGTCCTCCTGTCAAAGCCTATTTTATATTTATCGGCACAGTTCCAAGAAGCAACTATATTTTTTCTCTAACATTTAGAAAATCAATATTTTAATGAAATTAACAGTAACTTCATAACATCTAACAATAAGTGCGTTACAAAATATTGCATAAATTTAAGTTTATTTTTGGCTTCCAATTTAATAAATGATGTATGTTTATTCTGTATAAATTCTCAATTTAGAAGTGAAGGTAAATATTTTTAACAATAGAAAAATTACCATAAATGTAATAGTGAGTAGAGACAGGTTAATAGGTAAGGAAGGCGCCAGCTTGACGTTTATATACACATATTTAGCGATATTCTAAAGGATGCTCATGCTCATACTCATGCTCATACTCATGCTCATGCTCATGCTCATGCTCTTGCTCATGCTCATGCTCATGCTCATGCTCATACTCATACTCATACTCATACTCTACTTATTCATACTTACTTTGCTTCATTTGCTTACAATAATTTTCGTATACCTTTTCCAATAATTTTTGGGATGACTGAAAAAATGTAGGTATATAATTTATGTACGTAAGTACAGTTTTTCAATATTTAAATGAGATGACTTTTCAAGTACGGCAATAATCAGCAGTATTGTTGGCAGCATGTTACCTACTTATCTGTATGAATGCAAAAAGAAACCGTTGCTTGTGAAACAGGTAACAAATTTAAATACAATTGGAGTGAACATAGGGTGGTATTTGTTGTAAGCAATAATAGTATATTGTGCAAAAAGTGTGGGAAATTGTCGATTGCCCACGAAAGCGAAGTTGAGCGCACGAATGTAGTGAGGCAATCGACAATCCCGCAGGAGTTGCACATACTATCTTTTATTACGAATTTCACATACTTTTTTCTATTATTATCACCTATTTTTGACATTTTTATTACTTTTTAAAATAATATTTTTAAGTGTTTGTCTTTTTTTCTGAATTAATTATCGTTTAAATTACTTTGTTGGTGGTTTCTATAGAAATAATTATGAAATATTTATTAAATGAAAAATTAAGAGGCGGCTTTGCGTGTTTTGATTAAATTTTGCGTGTTTTATTGTCAATTTGCGTGTGGAAAGTTACTTTCCACACGCAAAAAAGTATGCGGGAAGAGTACAGTGGACAAACAGCTATTTTGCGTACAGAAATGTGTGCGCTAAGTTAGTACTTCTCCCGCATGAGCAATAAAAAATAATTTAACATCTTGAAAGTTTATGGTCACTAATAACACCCTCTCGAAAAGTCATCCCAAAAATTATTGGAAAAGGTATACGAAAATTAATTGTAAGCAAATGAAGCAAAGTAAGTATGAACAAGTAGAGTATGAGTATGAGTATGAGTATGAGCATGAGCATGAGCATGAGCATGAGCATGAGCATGAGCATGAGTATGAGTATGAGCATGAGCATGAGCATGAGCATCCTTTAGAATATCGCTAATTATATACCTACCTATAGTTCGGCAAATCCACACATTACAATGCTGGCAACTGATTACAAGACAATTTTTTTTCAGGATCGTTGACTTAAAATGACATTTATTTAAAATGTAATGCCATACATTAATTAATCCCACCAAAAATACGAATTACTTTAAAAATCAACCAATATCCTATTGAAATTAGAGAAATAAAAATAGACAAATTTCTTATAAAACCACAACTGTAGATGAGTAGGGTGCATTAGGTAGTAATTGATCAGTTAAGCACATTGACTGAGCAAAAATTAAAGTAAAAAAAATGGTTTTTAAGAAAAAGCTTTTATTTAAAAATGGGCTAAAAAAATAAAATAACCTTTGAATGAAGTTTGAAGCAATATGCAACATAATTTATAAAAGCTTGAGGCGTTATAATTAATTATTTCTGTTGTGGATATAAGAGCTATGTTACGTTTCAGTAGTTACCAAACTTAATTAAACGCCTCAAGCTTTTATAAATTATGTTGCATATTGCTTCAAACTTCACTCAAAGGTTATTTTATTTTTTTTAGCCCATTTTTAAATAAAAGCTTTTTCTTAAAAAACATTTTTTTTACTTTAATTTATTTTCTACTTTATTTTTTAATTTTTGTTCTTATTGTACTGTATTTGTATATAAATATGATATTTCGCACAACCAAACCAAATATATATGTAGTTTTTTAACAAAATTGTGGCAAAATATTTTTTAGTACCTATAAATACATAAATAAATAATAAAATTGAAAAAAAAAATAATTACAATAAACAAATATTTTACTTTACACCGATATCTACAGTTCAACTTTATTTTCAATATTATAATTTAATTAAACTTTTAAAATTGTATTTTCTGTAATATTGTTTGTTTGTCAATTTCAATCTTTTGTCATGTTTGCTCGCATTTGTCACATGTAATGTAATCTTGTTTTTCTTGTTTTTCGGATTCTCCCACTACCCCCCGCCCCCTCTACTTCCACACCATATACCACTCCCCTTCATAAGTATAGGTAGATAAAAATTAGTATATAAGCGCATGTATTGAATATAAATTTTATTCTGTTTGAAAATGAACTAACGGTTCGAAACAATATTGTCACAGTTTCAAAAATAAAAGTGGTATTTTGCAAAATAAAATATTTGTTTATTGTAATTATTTTTTTTTTAATTTTATTACTTATTTATGCATTTATAGGTACTAAAAAAATATTTTGCCACAATTTTGTTTTAAAAAACTACATATATATTTGGTTTGGTTGTGCGAAATATCATATTTATATACAAATACAGTACAATAAGAACAAAAATTAAAAAATAAATCACCAGATGGAAAATTTTGAAAATTTTCTCACTTTCGAGAAAAAAATTAAATAGTATCTAACTTGCATCAGTATATATCTCACTGAACCGTACTAACCGTATTTCTGATTTTATCGTGAGCACATAATTTTAATTGACTGTTAAAACGATAGTGATTTTCATTCAAAATTACAACGATTAGATTTAAAAGTTTTTATGTTTAATTCGTAAGCGTGCGTGAGTGTGAAAGCATTAAATTTTTTTCTTCGTGATCGTGCGTGAGTGTGAAAAGAAATAAATTTTCTCGTTCGTGATTGGCCGTGAGTACAAAACCTAATTCGTGACTGTGCGTGATCGTGAGTAAAAATGTACTCACGAGCACATCTCTAGTAAGTAACTAGAGGGTGACTGTGTTGACATAATCATACTATTTGAGCAATTCAGGAACTTCTTCATGTAAAATAGCTTAAAACAATCGTAACAACGTAATAATGATATTCTCGAATTCAAAATTCAGTTTGATCAACATTGGAGGGGGGGGGGAGTCAGCTTCTTAAATTACATTACGTTTTCATACACTCATTTATATTATTAACATACTGGTGGAGGATAATAAATAATGTCGAATTCGTAATGTAAAAAAAATACGTGTCTCTTATTTTTCGATTTTCTAGAACATATCAAAGAATAAACAAAATCGGAGGGGTACACCCCCGTGATGCTCCTTGTAAGTAAAATACAAATTCCTAACTCTAACCACTAGTTACTGTGTCTTCCACACTGTGTCTTCCAAGGTACGCGATATTAGTGTTATTGACCGTACGTCTAGAGAGGAAAAACTTGTACCGAACGAAAATTAACGAGAAGAAACTTATCGAAAATCCATTGAATTGTCAACTTTTAAAAAGAACTGGCGACGTAAAGGTTCTCACTCGCGCCTCTAGTGGTAAAATTAGAAAATGTATCAAGTAAAAATATACGTATACGTTCAATTGGCGATATAAAATCTAATAACCCACACATAATTTGTATAATGCCAAATTTACACGTTTTTAGTAGCTAAAGCACGTTACCAGTAAGACGTACCTGGTCTTACTGGTAACGCACCTACTACTATCCGGGCAATCTTCTTCAATTTTTATCTAGACTGCACCAGGTTAAATTTTATCAGTTCATTTTTTTTTAAGTTGTTTTTTTATCAGGCTTTTTTTGAAGTCGGTTGTTTTTTATTTTGTTCCCCTAAATGGTCTTTTATTTTTTCCTTTTGAGTGATCTTGGCAATATTGAAATTTCCGTGGCGGGTCTTTGAAGTTTATGGTCAAACTCGAATCAAATTCATATTATATATTTAAATCCGACTACCTCGGAAGGGCACTTTTTTTGACAAAAATAAAAAGAAAAATAAAAATTATCTAAATCAGTGTAGGTTTGTCCAAATTATGCCCAAGTCGACAAATAACAAAAAATATATGTCTACATCATAATTTACAGAAAAACTCATCCTTTGTGAGGTCAATTAAAAAATAAAAAAACTAACAACGCAGTCGTAGGAATTTTGTGTCCCGTTTTTATTTTTTGAGATTTGCTAAGGATAAGGATTTGGGCTTAGTAACTGATAAGGAATTAATATATAAGCATTTATGAAAAATAGCTTAAAAAAGAAACTGTTTTTCCTTTTACGGTACGAAACCCTAAAAGCAACTAATTTAATCCAAATTCTATTCAAATAAAACAAAAACAAAAAAATATTACTAAACATCTCTTTATTTTCTAAGACATTAAATTTACTATTAACAATCATGTACTTCAGTAGTTTGTTACGTAGTTCTCGTACAGTTCGTGCTATCGGAGTTTACAAACTTTATGTACCCACCACATTTTCGCCGAGGTAGGACGAAATTCCTCGCTGAGGTTGGCTGAGGCATATGAATAGCGTTATAACACCAAGCATGAGGAACAATGTAGTGGCCTTCTACACTCCCTTACTCGGTCAACTTCGCGAGAATTAGTGGTTACATAGGTTGAGTCTGTTACGAAAAACGAAATATATTTTTTCTCAAAACGGTACAATATTTTACAAAGTTTTTATGTAATTACAATACTTCACTTAATTCTAGGTACTTACAACTAGTGTTTAACCCTAACGTAACATGTACAATTCTAAGTAATACAATAATTGAGTCTGTTCTTATTTTTTCATCTATATTATGGAGGGTATATATCAGGAGCACCATCTCTGTATCAAAAAGTGTCCATAGAAAGGTGTAAATAGTGGCGGCGCTACTGTAGCAAAAAGGTAAATTTAGAGAAGTAAACAAGGAAGGAAAAACATCCGGGTTGTTATGTAATTATTGTTTTTTTATTATAATTGTTACATATAATAGTTTTATTATTTTAAATATTTTTATAAAACTCAACACAAAAAAATCACTATAATTATGTACTCTTTTGTTACTCTAGCGCTATTCTGGCGAGTTTTTAAACTGTTACTTAGTACTTAAAACGGGACACTTTTTGAACTATTTTTCTATTGTTTTCCGTACAAGATAGTCCTTCTTATATTCTACACTCCATAATCTATATACCCGGCAGAAAATGAACTGACAGATGCGCAGAAACGCATTTTAAAATGGATCAGTCAATTTGAAGGTAAGGTTGATATCTGTCAAATACATGTGTTTTATGAACCATAGGCCAGTGAGTTGATTTATTTTACCCACTCCACCTGCGCAAACGAAGATAGGTCTCTTACTTCAAAATCTTTTGGTTAAGCAGCCTCCACATTCTCGTCGAAGTTGGACGAAGTAGTTCCTCGCGAGGTTGGCCGAGGCATAAGAATAGCTTTGAAACACCAACCGCGAAGCACAACGAAATGATCCTCTACATTCTCGACTCGTCCAACCTCGCCGAGAATGTGGAGGCTGCTTTATATTCAACTATACCCAGCTAATGCTTCGCTCCGCTCATCCAACAATATGAATCAAATTAACTTTTAAATCAGATATTTCAAAATTCCGTATAAAATATGTTTTTTATAAGGTTTCGCTTCCACTATAAAGCAACAAAAATCATGCTTCTGGTATTTAAATTAGAATCTGTATCAAGTAGAACATGTACGTATACATCTAACTAGCGATTGAAATACGTACGTGTATTTGAATTGATACTAACAACTTTTATAGTAATTTTGATAGTAAATTTTATAATACTTAAAATTTTTAGTAGGTCAGAAAGAAAATCCTAGTTTAAAAATTCAGATATTGTGATGGCGCTTCTGGTATCACCTTTAATTAACAGAATTCTCACTTGTTGAAATCCGTTACTTGACTTTAGCTGGGCCCACTTCACAAAATTTTCTGAAATTCTATTGTACACATTGGTGGCACAAAGATTACACACGCACCTGTGATGGTGAAATTAAAAGCTTTATCTAGTAAAACATAGACGCATACGCGTACGATTTGTACATTGATATTATTGACATAGATTTATTTTATACAAAACAAAATGGATGTAACGTATTTATTAAGAGAGAGAAAAGATACATATAAAATATTAGAATGAATACGTAGATTGCTTTATGTTTTACACACAAAACAGAAAATAGACACGTAAACCCGTTAGCTATATTTTTGGACGTGTCTTTTTCGTACTCTGAGAAAAAATTATTATTTAAAAATAAATTTCGTAGTAGGGATACAAATACAATATCTAGGTAAGCAAATATTGTACTTATTAATAAACACAAATACTTTTCTAAATTTTCCATAAGGTGAATCGATCACTTGAAATTTTCCAAGTTTAGAATTTGAAATTTTAGTATATTATAGACTATAGAGAAAGATATGACGCATTCACTGACACTATTTTGAATAATTTCTGACGTGTAGTTTAGAAGAAATAAATTTTCAAAATTAGAATTTTTAACGTACGAGTAAATGCCAAAGAATGATTAGAGGTGAATCAGTGGTATGTATTTAAGTAAGTTGTGTCATTAAAAACCAACATTAAGGTTTAAAAAACTGAAAATTATTTTCTTTTATGTTTTTGAATCATTAAAAAACTATTTTGTTTAATATTGGACGTTTAGTTATTGTAATAAATAGAAAAAAAACTATAAAAATGTCATTTTATACTAATACACCCATAATATATTTGTGTACGTGTTAGTTATTGTGTGTGCGCACACGTCACTACCAGAATCAAATTCATTACTTTTAAAATTATTAAAATTAGAAGATTGAACAATAATCAAATATTAATACTGTAACATGTATTATAAAATTTAACCTATTTTTCTACACATAAATTATGTATTTATAGAGAAAAAAATAGACTTAGTAATTCATTTGTCACAAATTTGTCAGTACTGATCGATTGATTCACCTTTTAAGGTATAAACTGGGTGAAAAAATACCAAGCTATAATTTTGGTATCACGTAAAGGAAATATCGAAAAGGAAGTTACTCTACATAAGTAAGAAACTCTTTTTTATTGAAAACATAAGATAATAGAATAAGTTTATTTACGATTGAGATTGGTGGTCAGGTAAAAAAAAAAAAAAAAAAAACGATGGAAGGAGTAAAAATGATGCAATGTTAATATTTATGTGTATAATATATTAGGGTGTGCCAAAAAAAAAAAAATGTTTTTTTCTCGCTCTCCGCTCAAAATATCATAGGATACGTCTAAAGAAACGTCCTCACCAAAACGCAGCTCAAAATTCCAATTTTTAGAGGTGCATCAACGAGCCTAAAGTTTTCCCATTTAAATAACACAGGAAAAATGATTTTTTATATTATTTACTCCTGCAAACTATGAAGAAATTATTTTTCCATTAAATGAATCAAAGCACCTTATTAAGCATTAAATTTTGAACAAAAAATTTCATTGAGTCAAATTTCTATCACCAATATTTCACTTTCTACAGAGCCTTAAAATTTAAATTTCTTGAAATTTTACGTTTTTTTACATTTTTAAGCTAAACTATTAAAGATAGGACAAAATGTTAAATGACAATTTTGTAGTCCAATTGACGCTTTACAAAAAAGTTCCTTACAAATTTTTCGTATTACAAATAGTTACAAAGTTACAAACCCTCAAAGTGTGTTTTACTTATTAGGCATTTGCCCGGGGCGGCAAATTTTAAGAGCGAGAATTTTGTAAATTTTTGTAAAAAGAGGGTGGCAAATTTAGAAGTGACGAGTAAAAAAAAAAAGATTTGCGCAGGACGGGAAATTTAAAGGGCGGTAATTTTGTAAAAAAGGAGCGGCATTTTACAGCTGACGACAAAAAAAAAGGTCGCCGGTGTAAAAAAAAGAAGAGGGCACGATTTTCATACCCAGCGACCAAAAAAAACAATCACCCATTTTTCACAGGGGCGAATTATATTCGCTTTTGCTCGGGGCGGTGTAAACGCTAGAGCGGGCGCTGCCAATTGTTATACGATTTTCGTTCGATTCGATTAACATTCAATTGAAATCGTATGTCTAAATGTAGGGTAAAGTTAAAGATTCATTAAATATTATTTATTTTAATAGCCATAGTAACATATTTTTATATACCACTTACTTCAAAAATAACGAATTTACATGGAAATTTTCATCTCCTATTACACCTACTTAGGGGATGAATTTTCAAAAATCCTTTCTTAGTGCTTACCTAAATAGGGTACTTGACTGAGGTTACAAAAATATTCTAAAAGCATTGTTTTTCCATATCAGTTAAGTATTTTCGACAGATTTTGTAAAAAATCATCAAAAAAATAACCCTACAATTTTAAATGAGAAAAGGGCGGGAAACGTCAATGTCAATTTTATAACCTCAAAACTTTGATTATATTCATAAAATGTCGAAGTAAAAGCAAGTATTTATTTGAATTCTGGTTGATTATTATTAATATATGTATATAAGCTAATAGAAATATTCAAAAGAAAACACAATTTCACCTCACCGATGAAAATTATCAAAATTGACATATCTAGCTACAAAATGTTACGTCATTTTCAAGAAATGGCGCGTTTTCACTAATTTGAATATTTGTTGAAAAATGGCGATTTTCAAAATAAAATTTCTAAATAGTTATCAAATTTTGTTATGTTTTGTCTGTCTGTCAGTCAGTCAGTGTTAGAGATTTATTAAGTAGAAGATGTTGAAATTACAAAACCATAAACAAAATATACCAAAGCAATGGCGACTTTTTAATTTTATTAAGACCGCTACTGTTTATTTACAAAATGACGTCCTTTTCTTCCATTCACTATATGTATTTATACATCTATACATATTATTCAGTAGATTTGAATAATACGCATTTCCATCCCAATTACACATATACATACATTTTCTAATTTCACTACCAAAGACGCACACGTAATTTATTCGACGCCAGGAGATGAAAATTCTCACTTTAATACCATATTTCACGTCCCTCCACGGCTATTTTTTGTAAACTCCGATGGTACAATCTGTACTACTGTCAAAAAATTAATTACACATGAAAATGTTTACCTGTTTATACATGTTTTATTATTATAAATATAATGATTATTTTGTAAAATTCTTTTTTTTAATATTATCTAGGATTTGTATTTACAAATTAATTATTGGAGGATTACATTATTACAAAAAAAAATTATTACGGAAGATATTTTTAGTCACGTGGAATTTACCCCTATGAGGTATGTACCATAGATAAATATAGCTCGCTCTCTGTTTAGGCACCATAGACACCGCAGCGGTGCGATATGCTCGACAATACATTAAGTATTGTGCAGACCTGTGGTATCTATCGTATGTACCGTACCTATTGTGCCTAGACAGAGAGCGACCTACGTTTGTTTATACATTAGTGTATTAACTGTCACTTATAATTAATGTTGTCAAGAATATACAAAAAATAATGCCAAGCTAATAATGAACAAATTTATAGTATTTAAAAAAAAAAGTTGCTAAATCATGAAAATAAGTCAGTATCGTCCAACATTGTTTATTTAGCACAAACTAAAATAATATCTCTACAATAAATATAATTAACATTTAAAATTTAAATTTTAAACTAAATATTGGTAATAATCCAATTGCCTTGAATTAAAATTTATCGATTTAAATTTTTCGACATATTTTATAATCATATTCAAGACAAAATTACCGTTCAACTTGAAGTGAAAGCTTCTATAGGCGCCAGCGCAAACAATTTTCTGGATAATGGATAAGTCTAATCCATTAGTCACGCTTCGAAATGAAGCACTCATTCAGGTAAACTCGAATTAAAAGGTAGAGTTTAACCGAGCGAGAAATAATATGGATATGTATTGGCACATTGAGAATTAAATAGAACACATTTAACATATTATATTCCATAGAGAGAATGTAAACATTAAAATGTGAGGCTACGACTTCATTTTACTAAACTACGGTTGTAACTGTAAACATTAGCTATATTACCCGCCATTGTGATCACCCGAAAGAAAATATAATTTTCTTTTTTTGTGAATTAAATCCGCAAATAAACTAAATTATTAAAAGAAAACATTATTTTACATTTTTTTCATAAAATGGTTAGCTATGCTGTGAAAAAATGCAAAAATAGTTCAAGAAATAATTAAAGATATTTTTTTGTTTTATTTTTAACTATAAAAATCCAATATAAAACAATATTTCTTGTATATTATAATGTGTACATAGAATATACCTATGAAAAAAAATTCAATTGTCAGTTTTATCAATTTTGACTCTGCCCACCATTAAACTCGGCCCACCAGTCATTTTTTCTTTTTTTAATTTCTTAATGTATTTATAATACGAGGCACTCTATTTTATTCAATCCTCAATATACCGAAAATATTTATTCATTTCTATGGAAACGATTAAATAATTGATAGATAATTTTATACTATGTATCAATATTATAGTTTATTTTAGACTAGTTTATTCCAGTGGAATAGTCATCTATCTATAGATTAGCTGTGACAATTATTTTTACTAACTTACTTATTGTAACTGATTTGTTAAAAATGCTCCTGTCATTCAAAAAAACGCTACACGTATCATGAACCATGAAATTTTGTTTGACGTAAAATGTGATTTGGTCAAGTTCCTGTAAAGTTAGGTGATTTGACGGTATCCTATTCTTTCACAAAATTTTTGGTTTGATTTCACAAAACAATTGTGGACACATGTACCGTTGCGACATAGGTAAACTTGAACATGAACAATCAACCTAACACGCGTAGTTTGAAGTCACACGTCCACGTGTGTTCCACTCTACAATTACCACTGAGAGCCAAGGTGCTGTGTCTCTTGTTGAAATAGTTTTTTTTAAAAAATAGTCCAATCTAAAGAAGATATAACATGTGACGTCATAATTTTTAACAAGTAATAATTTCAAAAGGAATACTGTACACAACACAGCAGATTTCTAACATTTCTAGCACAAACCTGCAAACTGGTTGGTAGAATATGTCTCCTTGTTTAGTAAAATCACTTTCTATACTTGTTATGTAAATAACTATTATTTTATAATATGTTATTAATCTATGCTTTGTATCTGATTCTTCCAAGTATCATTTATATAAAATATATTATTTCGAACCGATTACAATCATCATAGAAATTTTCACTTCAGATTTAATTTTATGGAGACAGTAACATTTAAAAAGTAATAAATTACAGTATAATTATAATAAAAAATGTGAGTACAAAAATTATAATTTATAATATTTACAATACTATATATTTCGGAGTTATAAAATCTTGGACATATTTATTGATGATGAATCTCCATGCAACTGATAAATTCGCGCATGCACATGGATTTTTCCTTATAACTGACAACCCGTGTGGCTAAATGAAGATTCATCAGTTCATCATCGACGAACACAATCCTGACTTGTTGATTAATCAAAGATTATTCAACTAACAGGTTGATTACCTTACAAATGTATTTATCTCAAACTTTAAAAATTTAATAAAGTTCCAGATTTTGAAATGAGAGAAGCACAATAACACGTTTTGAACTGGTTAAGTCTAAACAATAACTAATAAAACAATACCAATAAAAAAAAGCATTTTTTGTAAAATTATAAAAAATATTGGGAATTTTAAAAAATTTGATACATAACTATTACATAAAATAATAATTAAAAGGAGTTAAGTAAAATTTTTATATTGTAATTTTACAAGAGAAGCGTTTGGAAGTTTTTAGTATGCTGAACTTCTACAAACTATTGAACGTAATGAAACCAAATTTTATTAATGATAATTCGACATAAAATATTCCTACAAAATAAAACTTTCTGAAAAGAATGTTAGCAGTTACATTAAGAAGCTTCTTCCACTTGTCCCTTCAATTTTATCTGTGAAAATTTCAGCTTTTTTTTATTGAGTTTTTTTTTTTTTTTACAGATAACGTTATAATCAAATATTAACAAAAAATTACGAAGTGCATTTGCTAAAATGTCATTTATGAGCTAAATTTTGTAGATCTGCACGTATAGTAGACAGAAAATCAAGTAACGTAGGTGTAGAAACACATTTTAAAATCGTATAATAGTCATTTTTAAGGTAAGGTAAATATCCAAGAGGCCAAATCATAGCTAGCATGCCGGCTGTCGCCAGAATTTTACATCATACGTCGCAGCAATGCCTCCCCACTTTCTATGGTTAGAGTTTGTGCTTGTATGTGTAGTATAGTGGATGTTAGTATGTGTGATTGTCGTTGTTTGTGGTGCGAAGTGGGTGCGGGTACATATATGCGTACTATAAACTGATGTAACCACGACCTAACAATCAATAGCCACGACCTAACAATACTTGTTTGCTCTTGTAGAGCCGATGTACAACTAGTCAGTAAACAGTATAAAATGCAGCTCATTGCAACTTTCGAACCACAGGATTATATATGTACGCTTAATCTGTCTCATCTGTGTCAATATCTATCAAATTCACTAGCATACTTATGTCCTATGAACACAGGTCAGTGACTTGATTTATTTTACCCACTCCACCTGTGTAAACAAAGAAAACTATTTCACTTTAAAATCGTTTAACTATATATTTAATTTATTTTTAAATTTGTTGTCATGGCGCTTACCGCTCAAATTTGAAGTTTTTACTATCACTTTTTTATAAGAGGAGATATCACATTAATTACTATACATATATATATAACTAATGTCAATGACCTTTGCGTCAACCATTTTTCAAACTCCATCCATTTGACAGATCCCAGTCAGTTATAATAGTTTTTTTCAGTTCAATGTGTCTAAAATAAGTGGTTTTTAAGGTAAGGTCGGTAACAATCAAACTAAGTAGAATACATCGAATAAATTGTTATTTTACCCATCTCGCCTAGGTAAGCAAACAGTACCCTCTCAAATCAAAATCTGTCCACTCTAATTTCTATTTTAGACTATAATTGTACAACTAATAATAAAAATTTTAAATATGTCGTATAAGAAACTTTAATATCCACCGGATTATAACTCTAAGAAAAATTGAAATTATCATAGGTAAATTACTTTTTAACTTACGATAAACCTATCCTAAAAATAGATTTTTGCACTCACCTGCTCTATAAGTGTTTTATTTGAATAGAAAGGGTCTCGCCGGATAAGCATATGTGATTTCGGCCCAGCGGCTTTTTCGGTTATTCTTTTTCATGAATGTTGCTTATGGTGAGTAATGTTCGGAAATATAGGTACTAGACCTCTACCCCCTATATTGTCAGAAATATGGGGGTAATAACCCTTAACTTTAAAATTATTTTTCTTCAAAACTATTGAAAATAATTAACAGAGAATGTTCACATAAAGTAGCTTTATATTATATAATTTTTTTACATTCGTATGACGTCATTTACTACATTAAAATAATAATTGAATTTTTGAGGGCGCGTGTTTTAGACCAACCCCTTGAGTGACACCTCAAGGTCCAAAAAATATGTTTTATTCGGCTCTAACATAGTTATCGTGTGTAAAAATTTCAGCAAGGTCAGATTGGTGGAAGGTGTCTTAAAAAAATATAAATTCAGGTTAAGTAACAATAAGACATCCCCCATGAAGAAAACCAAGGTCGTGATTTGGATGACTGACTATGGTGTTTCTTTGCATTTTTCGACCCTTAGTGCGAATCTGGGGTCAAGAAAATTCTTATACCCCTTAAATTTTTGTATAGAGCCACAAATATCCTTTAAGTAGGTGTACAGTTATGGATATCAATATCATTGTTACAGAAAGGAATATGAATAGGCATTTTACAATCCTCGTGCCCTTATATTATTGCCAAGGGCTCCAGCAAGGGTGTAACATTTACCGGAAGGGTTGATTCGCCCTCTACAACTCTTTTAAATCTCTCTGGACATTCAGAGATCATTAACAAAATGCAATTTTTCGCATATGACTTGAATTTGGAAGATTCATTCTTTAAACAAATATTTTTTAAACATGTACCACAAAACATATTGCCTTTCTTGTATGTGCAAGAGAATTTGGAATGGCACGAATTAGGTAAACTTGCAGACAAAATATATGATTCTTCAAGAACAGTTGAAATCAATGAAATTAAATTAAGAGATGAAAAACTTGAAGAATTATGTAATGAAATAAATGTCATACAGAATAAATTGAAGAATTTAAAGAAGAGGCAAAATTTCCGTAGAAACAAAAAGAAAAAAGGAAATTTCGACTATTCCAAAAATATTTTTAATTCTAAATTCCATTCAGAAATATGTAAATATCACACAAAATATGGAGAAAATGCAAGAAAGTGCATTAAACCATGTTATTGGTACATTTTATTTAAAAATGAAATAATAAATGGAAATAAATTGAATCGAAACAATTACAAAATGACAAAATGTCATAAGGATTCAAAAACGAAGATTTTTTACAATAATTCCTTAAAAAAGAGGAATAATTCAAGAAACAATAATCATTACGTAAATAATGATAATAAAGTATTTAATTTTCAACCACGACATAACAGAATTAATACAATTTTTGATAAAAGTTTTCATAATTGGAAAATGTATCACAAAAGGGATAAATTTTTTTCAAAACGATTTATCAGTTGTCCGAAAAATGGAGATTTTTTCAAAGAAAATATAACGACTCCAAAAATAATGCATATTCGTAACGACAGAGTCAGTCGTGATTTATTCCCCAGATATCCTTTTGAAATAATGGAAAGGGATGAAAATTATTTTAAAATTAAATTATACAATAATTTGGATAGTTTCCAACAAGCAGCATAAAATAGCTTGCGTAAAATAATTATCATAAAGCAATGATAATAATTATTCAATTTATTTATATTTTTCAATGAATTCTCATAGATAAAATTAATTATTTTACTTGGATATTTTTCTGCCATATATTTTTATATGTTCTAGATTCGGATATTCTGAATTATAGAAGACAGCCGGATCGGAGAAGTAGAAAATTCAAATTATTCATAAGTGAATATACATATTATTATGTATTGTAATTTTTTAATACTGTTTGTGTAACAGTGATATGTAAATATTTAGTATTGTTATACTGGAGGGCTTTTTCATTTTCAGGGAACAATTTAATTTGCGTCCTAAAAATTTTTCCCTTCAGCAGGAATTTTTTTTTTTTTTTGAAAAGTGCCAAGATTTTTTCTTTCCGCAGGGGGGAGTAATGTACCGACACATAATTACATAATCTGCCGTGCATAAAATTAATTATAAATTAATAATATTAGTATGCTGGGAGAATAATCTTGGTAACAGATAACAGAGAAAAATACATGATTTTGGAATGGGAATCGCATTATCATTTCTCTTACTAAATATGGATAAATACGCACACACACACACACCATAATTATATAGGTGTCACTCAAGGGGTTGGTCTAAAACACGCACCCTCAAAAATTCAATTATTATTTTAATGTAGTAAATGACGTCATACGAATGTAAAAAAATTATATAATATAAAGCTACTTTATGTGAACATTCTCTGTTAATTTCATCTAATTATCTTCAATATTTTTGAAAAAAAAAAATTGTAAAGTTAAGGGTTGTTACCAGCATATCTCTGACAATATAGGGGGTAGAGGTCTAATACCGTCATTTGGGATGAAATTGATAATCGGGAGTGAGATTGTTCACTAAATCATATTTTTTTTAATTGAATATAGCGCCAGAACTATAGAATGCGATTTTACCGACCGATAATAGAAGAAATAAGATGGCTGCAAATACCCTATACACGTCAAGTTCAGCAGTTCCATATATTTAAAAAAAATAGTGTATTAAAAGAAGTCGTATTTTTGGGTGAAAGTGAACTTTTAAAACTTTATCTGATATGTCAAAATCTAAACACAGTTTTTATATTTTAATAAAATACACATAATTGTTGATGCTTTGTAACCATCACGTGCTTGGCTATACATAATCAGTTCAGTATTTTTTGTCATATTGGACATATTATTGCGTGGGGTGAGATTAATCATATACATGGGGTGAGATTGTTCACTTATTGTATTGAAAGATTAATTGCGTATAGCCGTATACGAATATACGATGTATCTGACCATGTTTTATACTCTTTAAAACTTAAAATTATTATAAGCATCAAACAAACTTTTTTACAATAAGAATTTTTTTGAAAATCTAAAAAAAAAAAAAAAAATGGTGGTCAAACAGTTTTCATACTCTTAATTAGGGCCGTGAAAAAAATGGCGGGCCCTGGAACTAAAACCGTATTTTCTAAAAATTTTCCTCCCCAAAAAATAGGCGATGGACAAAAAAAAGCCCTTAACTTTTTTTTTCTGGCCTTCTACGGACAGCTACGCTACGGACTCCCTCCTTAAGCCCGGGCCGTGAGGCTGTAACCCCGGCTACACCACCCTCTCGTCGGGCCTACTCTTAATGAAAAAAGTGCGTTTTCAGGGCTGCGAATTCGTGTGAACAGTGTCATCCCATAACGAGTATGAGATTGTTCATGGCTTCCTTGCTTCCTGTAGACTATGTTTTGACATGTAAGGAAACGACATTTTGCAATAAGATCCGTATTACCATCGTCTATACATATAAACCCATTTTGCTCCGATTGTGTTTTATTTCTATAAAATTAAGACCAAAATATGTTTTTTTTGATCAATTCCACCCCAAATGACGGTACCTATATTTTCGAACATTAGCCACCATAAGCAACATTCATGAATAAGAATAGCCGAAAAAGCCGCTGGGCCGAAATCATGCTGGACGAGACCCTTTTAAAATCCAAAAAAATTCTAACAAAATAATTTTATTGCATACATTTCACCCAATATTTACAAATTGATTGGATAATATTTTTAATGAAATTTATATATATTTGAAGGGTACAGGAAAAGACTTTTATAACCACCTTTTCACAAATTTTACAGAACAAAGTTTAATAATTCAAAATAAAGACATTTTTTTTTACTTTACTAATACCACTTTATTTAAAGTCTTGATTGTCTGTGACATGTTTCGGCCCGTATGGCCATTGACGAACAGTTCGTCAATGGCCATACGGGCCGAAACATGTCACAGACAATCAAGACTTTAAATAAAGTGGTATTAGTAAAGTAAAAAAAAAAAAAAAAAATTGTCTTTTTATTTTAAAATGGAATACCATAAAATAACGCTCAAATCTATCAAATTTAATAATTCATATTATTTTCATGCATTATAAAAAATTATTCGTCATATGTTTCCTAAATTATCATGTCTTTGCTTATGATATTCGGTCATCATTGACAAAATGAAATCAAGTTTCTCCTTGTACCCTTCACCAATAATTAGCTTTATGAAATAGAAATCAAAATTTTTAAAATATATGAAAAATAACTAGGTGCTCTATCAAGTCTTATTAAGACGTATTACTCGCTCGTAGGACTTGCAGGTCTTGATCCATTTTCACTACCTGAACCAGATCGTGCAGGTGATCCAGATCTACTACGACTACCAGACCTACTGCGAGAACCACTTTTAGATCGTGATCTGCTTCTACTGCGAGATGGGGACTTAGAATTGGATCGAGACCGAGAACGCGACTTCGATCGTGAACCACTTCTTGATCTTGATCGGGATTTTGATTTTGATCGAGACCTAGATTTAGAACGGGAACCTGATTTAGATCGAGACCTTGACTTAGATCTAGAGCGTGATCTTGATTTGGATCGAGATCCTGACTTAGATCTGGACCGTGACCTTGATTTAGATCTAGAACCAGATTTCGATCGAGACCTTGATTTTGATCTTGACCTAGACCGTGATTTAGATCTTGACCCAGACTTTGATCTTGACCTCGATCTGGATTTAGAACGTGAGCCAGATCTTGATCTGGAACGTGAAGTGCTTTTTGATCGTGAACGAGATCGACTTTTTGATCTTGAACGGGAACGTGATCCACTTTTTGATCTTCGTGAACCACTACGGGACCTCGACCTACTTTTGGAACGACTTCCACTTCTTGATCGTGATCGAGATCGGGATCTTGAGGCCGAACGTGAGCCACTACGAGAACGTGAACGACTAGAGCGACTGCCTGACCGATCAGATTCTGAATCAATACGTCTTTTCTTCTTTGCTCTTTGATTTTCTTCCCCGCTTCCACTCTCTTCACCACTTGCAATTTTAAGCCTTCCGCCACTGTCACTGTCAGATTCGCTAGTTGAAATCGTAGCCTTTGACACAATACGCATCTTTTGTTTATTACTAAGTCCTACATCGTCGGACCTCTTTCTTGGTTCCTTAAGCTTCTTTCGTCCACCCTTTTTATTTCTAGGACGATCAGAATCTGAGTCAGAAGCATTATCGTCGTTGCGTTTGTCACGTTTCCTTTTAGTTCCACCAGTTTTCTTCTTACGCTCTTTGCTTCGTCGTCTTTTACGTCCTCTCTCACGATTTTCTTCGGCTGGACGATTTTCAATATCACTACCTCCAGAATCAGATATATACTGTTCTCTCCTTCCACGACCTTTTCCTTTGGCTGATCTTTCTTGGGGTAATTCTTCAAATAACAATGCATTCTTCGTCTTTTCTTTATATTCCTGCCGTTTTTGTAACATTTGTTCTTTATCTCTTCGACGTTGTTCTTCTAACCGTTGCTGTAAGATAAAACATAATTAAAATTTTAAAATCATTTTAAAACTCAATAGGCCTGTTGACAAATTTTAAAAAAATGTTTTCAACTATTTATTTAATATGAATCACAATTCTTAAAATAAGTAAAATTAGTTTCTATTTCACTTTCAAAAGTAACGCAAAAACGATGTACTTGGTAAGTACAGTAACGATGATCAGTAAAATAAATATTACCGACTTTAATATCAGTACATATAAACATACAGCGCTGGCGAACTATAACGTCCGAAAGTTGTATCTTGATCAAATTTTAAGAGTTATAGCCGATAATAAAATGGTGCATTTGGACATACAGCACAGGCGAACTCTAGTGTCAGATAGTTAAATACGAGGTATGTAGATAAAAACGTTACTATTTCAAAAAATAATTTTACACAAAAACTCGTATTATGTTTTGTCAGAAAACTAAATTTAGTTCATGTCATACGAGATTACGAAAAATAATTGAATAATTATTTTTCCATTAACTATTTTGCAATATTCCTTAGTGCATTATACGGGGGAGTGAATTATGTACGACTTTCTAACTCAAAACAGACAAAAAACCACATACAAGGTTAAGACAGAAAGGTAGCGATGTCCTACTTATGTATATCAATCGGCGTGTTCGTTGCTGAGTTTTTCTGCTCAAAGTGAGCTGCTAGCGCATGCGCTAACAGCTCACTTTGAGCAGAAAAACTTAGCAACGAACACGCCGATTGATATACATAAGTAGGACATCGCTACCTTTCTGTCTTATGGAATACACAAGTATTTTGTACTTCATAAAAATGTTCTTGCGCATGCGATAACAGCTCACTTTGAGCAGAAAAACTCAGAAACGAACACGCCGAATTTAAGTTCCGATTCCGGTGGAAAACATGAGGTTTTGATAAGTAGGCACCGGTTCATTAAAACCACTTTAAGACCCAATCCACACTCTAGTGCCGATATCGGTGCGCTCCAGATCTTATTGTATTCACATTACAGTACTGATACCATGCTGGTACCTATTGGCGACACAAAGATTCTCACTCGCGCCTCTGGTGGTAAAATTAAAACTAGCGTCAAGTAAAAATATACGTATGCGATTAATGGGTGATCTAAAATCTAGTAATCTGCTTATTAATTTGTATAGTACATTTTTCTACCGACAATTAAACGTATACAAAAATTTTTACTTGATACAGCTTCTAATTTAAAAAACCAGGAGCGCTCGCGTAATCTTTGCGTCGCCAATTCGTTCTCCATTCACATTATAATGCCGCTCTCGGTACGCTCTCAGTTCGATACAATTACAGGGTTCCCACAGAAATTTAATTTTCAATTTCCCTGACTTTTCCTGACATTCCATAACGTATTTCCAAAACTTTCCCTGACTATCGACATATATAAAATCATGCTTATGACTTTCCTTCGGGTAAATGTAAGAATAATGGTATGTAGAAAGAAAAATACTTTATTATTATTTAATACGGTTTCCATCATCTCCATAGCCGTCCTTACTAAAACTTACATATGACTTATACAGCTGAACCTTTTTTATACGGTAAATAGGAACCGCATAAAACAAATCGCAAAAAAAAATATATTCAAAAATATCATAAATAGTTATAGATAAAAAAATTAGTTCGGTCCAGATTGTAAAAAAAAACTTTTTTATGCAGTCGATCGGGACGGCATAAAAAAAGTTTCATCGAAAATACATAACTCAAAACGCTCAAAACCTCACAATTTCAATAGAAGTTGCTTTTCTAAACAAGATAAAGCCTTAATTTATACGTATAAACATTTAATTTAATTTTTATAATATTATGAAAATTTTGAAAAATACATCTGTAAAAAAATTAAATAATGCAACAGCTTATGTTCTTATGCAATGTATTGATTAAATGCTTAAAAGCCGTTAAAAAGTATTTTTATCAAAGAAAGTTATTATAGTAAATGTTTAAATTTCTTACTGTCTCTTAATTTTCATTCATATTGCATCTGAATGGCCATTTTTTTAAAAACCGCATAAAAAAATCGCACAAAAAAATACCGCATAAAAAAAATCGCACAAAAAAGACCGCATAAAAAAAGACAAAAATACACTGTACTAATAAGAATCGAAATGTTGGATGTTTTCTAAAATTCAGAGATTATATAGTTTTACAAAAACTTCCCTGATTTATCTTGATTTTGACCGTTTTTCCATGACTTTCGGTTTTTTTCACTACCTTCCCTGACTTTCCATGACTGTGAATCAATTTTCCTGACTTTCCACGACTTTCCAGGTCTGTGGGAACCCTGAAATATCTTTTCATAACAACTTAATGCAAGCGGAGTGGAGTGGAATCAAAAAAGTTCATACTATCGACAATAGGTCTGATATCGCTCCAATAAAATATAATATGAGTGGTATTGATATTGGAGCGATATTTGAGCGAGAGCGTACCGCGATTGATATCGGAACGATGATATGAATACACTCATTGTTTCTTGTGTAAGAATATTTTATCGAATTGAGAGTGTAGCGATATCGTACTGAGAGCGGAGCGATAGTGTGGATCGGGCCTAATTGTATGTTCATTGGTATTACTCATAATGTAGTTGATCTGTTTTGTTTAATGAATAATCACGAAATAAATTTTAGTAATAATTAGAATTATTTTTATCAGTAATTCTAATCAATTTAACTACTACTTTTTTAATGCTGTCAACTCGCCTACTATTTTTACAAACCTGTTCTTCCAATTGTTTCATTTTGAAAGCATTACGTTCATCTTCTTGTTTTCGACGTAAAGCACGCTCTTCTTCATCAACTCTTCGTGCACGAGCCACATGATATTGTGCCTGACTCAACAAGTCTTGACACTGACGGGCTTCTAAGCCTGCTAAAGTTACGTCGTATTTCATACGATCACCATGAACTGATAAATACTGGAAGTATCTAAAAAAAAATACATTTTATTACTATTTAATCGAAAAATTCTCTAATTCATGGTTGCGTACTTATGTGAAAGTCCAAGTTCATGCACAGCTTGTAAGACTGTTTGTAACGTTGATTTTTCATCTTTCAAAATTTGTGTAGCTAAACGCTGTAAGACCAGGGCAATATTATACAACAAAACAGTGTCCTGAGGTGCAACTCGACGTGCTTTTAATAACACCATTTTTGCCTCCTTTAATTTCCCAGCTTTGAAGTAAGCTCTTGCTAAATATTGTAAAACTTCAACGTGATGGTATTTATAAAATTTTCGTAAGCAATTTTCATACTGGAAAAACAGAAATTTAATTACAAAATCTATTTCAGAACAAGCTTATCAGACGCTATTAACGCTTTAAATGATTAAAACGAGTTAACTCGTCATGCAATATGGCAACTCAAAATGCTTTGATATGTATATATTCACTAATACAAGTGCCGCCATCTGTGACAGATTTGTCGAAATACGGTATAATTGTAAGTAGTGTTCAATTTTACGAACATAGTGTAGTATAATTTCTATTTTGCAAATTCCTAGGGTATCATTTTTTGATGTTGGCATCTCTGATTTTCTTTTTTTTGTAACCTTATCTATGGACTTGTCACTGGCAGTAAAAGGTTCAGCATTTTAAGACAAAACATTTTTCTCTATGGTTAAAATGAAAGAGTTAATAACTTTTTACTTACCATTTGTATAGCACTGACAAACTGTCTTTGTTCAACATAAATATGAGCAATATTGAGCCAAACATCACAAAAATCAGCTGTAGCTTCACGTACTTGTCCAAATATATCACGAGCTTCATTCACGCATCCTTTATGCGCAAGTACCGCACCGATTCCGTTTGCCGCCCAAATATTTCGCGGGTCATTTCGTAAAACTTGTTTATACATAGCAAGTGCTCGTTCTTGATGTCTTTTTTCACGCTCTTTGTCTTTTGTGGGTTGATGCAACGTTTGAAGCCAAACGTTTCCTAGTGCTATCAATGCGTATGCATCCTGCGAAGTCGCCGGATTCTAAGAACATAAAATATCTTATATTATTCATTTGTATTTATAGACAATATGTTGACTACGTACTTTTAATACTCGTTCAAACTTCTTTTGTCCAGGGCCCCATTCCATTTTTGCTAAATGTAAATTTCCTAGCAGCGACCAAGCGTCCGGATGTTCATTATTAATTCTCAACGCTTCTTTAAACCAATCAGAAGCTTCATAAATCTGACCTTTGTCTCGGGCCATGCAGCCAAGTCTCAAATAGCAATCGACATAGTTTGGATGTTCTTTGATAATATCTTTATACAATTTTTCAGACTTATCGAACACGCATAGGGCTTCATATAGACGAGACAGATTATATGTGGTGGTAACAGCGATTGAATTATAATACTGTGGATCATGTTCAGCCGCTTCAGCTTTAGCGCGTTCTAACGATTCTTCCAAATTTTTCTTTGCTTCCTCCAAGTTACCCAGTCTTTAAACAATAAAATAATTTTTAAAATAAAATTTATAACAATTTATACTATTTCCAAAATAAATTTTACACCTTGAATGACACACATACAAAATGTTTTATTGACTCAATTTGACACATTTTTTTTGCCAGGTTAAGAAACAATCTTTGGTTAAAAAATATCAATAGTAGAGACCGATTTTTACTAATAATCATTAATACAAGTAGCAAAACATATATAGCACGTATTTTCTTCCAATTAAAAAATGAAATGGACACTTTCCTCCTATTAAAAAATATTCTGCATTACGATTGTCATAATGACATTTCTGCATATTAAATGAACCGCCATAAATATCAAGAGTAGATATGTAGTCTATAGGCATGCGCCCCAAGCATGGTGACAATCTAATCTATTGGATCAGTTAACTCATCTTCAGGGTTCCCAGACTCTATTTCAATAAATTTCGCACATTAGTTTTATTTTTCCCAAAAAAGGCCTCGTTTCAAAAAATTTTCGCCAAAAACTAGAATTAACAGATTCTATTTAAAATTTTTACAGTAACGTAAAAGCCCCTATACCGGAACGCGATCATATGTCCGAACAGTTTTGACATTTATATATTAATGAAGTTAAATAGGGAAAGTCAAAATCATGATAAAATATTAGAAGACGAGATGCGACCAAATACTTACCGTATCAGGAAACATCAAGAATGTAAAATTCCAACGAAGTCGTAGAAAAAACCGGTATGTCACAAAGAAATTATGTGTTTATTATTTAATTTTACATTCTTGATGTTTCCTGATACGGTAAGTATTTGGTCGCATCTCGTCTTCTAATATTTTATCATGATTTTGACTTTCCCTATTTCGTATGGGGTCCGTTAATTTTTTGATTCTTTGATTTTTAATTTCTTTTAATTTCGTCTGTCATTTTTGACATCCATTTCTTATTTGGAGGTTATGTCCTTTTGATATTATTTTTTCTCAGTTGTTTCACAACTGAATTATTGATTTTTCCTGAAGATGGTCATTTAAATGACTGAAACATGTAGAACAATTGTCTTTCTTTTAGTTCGTTCCTAATAATTTATATGCAGGCTGTCGCTAAAAAAATTTTTCATTATTCATTTTACCTGCAGTTGGATTCTAATAATTTATTATTAACTCTTTTAGGACTAATGACGAGCTCAGCTCGTCATAGCAATTTTAATAAAAAATCCAATTGACGAGTCTGGCTCGTCTTGTGTCGATAACTGGAGCCTACTGCCATCTAACGCTATAATATTGTAAATATAGGAAGTAAATCATACCACATACGCACATGCGTCACATCGTTTACGTACTTATTTTTTACCTCGTGCTATGCGTTTTATTAATTATCCTTGTCATCCTTATATTTTCAATTTTTTGTTTTTAATGACATTTATAATTAAAAGACAGTTTTTTTTGAATATTATTTTGAATATTTTAAAACTTCTACGTTAATAATATTTAAAATAATTTTCATAGGTTAGGTCTGTTTCAATTTTAGTGTGTGTGTAATTTTGTGTATGTGAATTTTTTTTTTTTTAGTGCTTAGAAAAGACAAAATTTTTGCATTATAATTTTTTTTTTTGTATAACTATATATAACCTATAATTATATAATCGTAAAAAATACATAATGGCCCAAGGATATATACAGAGTGAAGAAGATTTATTAGCTATTCTCGAAGATAGTGATATAGAATTTAATTTAAGCGAATTTAGTGGCGATGAAAGTTCAGAAAGTGATTTCGACATCGAAGATATTCAAAATATCGTAAGCCGTAGTGAAGAAGGAGAAGGGGAGATACAAGAAGACGATGGCGAAGAACTTTGAATAGAAGGGCAACGAGAACATTGCCAAAAATTTGATTTTCTTGGTGATTCAGGAATAAAAGTTGAATTTCCTGAGGATAATAATATCCTGGATATTTTTAGGTACGTATTTGTTTATATGTTTGTTTTAAAATATACATCTATAACTCAGTGGCGTGGAATCTAATTATTAAAAAATTGCAAACTAAATAAGTTTTTATGATATACGTACGTAAAAAAGAAAAATGTTTACAAATGTGTGCTTTCGGAAATGGAAAATTGGTTAATTTCTAACTTCGTCTAAATGAAGGTGAATTAGCGAATATTTACTTATACTTTAAAGACAAAATCTGTTTTCCATTTTTAAATTATACTTTTTACCAAGTTGAACGTCACTGGCAAAATAATATATGAAAATTACAGAATTTTTGTGTAATTATGGTATTTACTATGGTAATTAAAAGTTTGTTTACTTTTGTAATTACGGAGATTGCTTGGCCGTAGTAAGAAAATTGGGTATAGCACGGGTATAGGACAATAACATGTAACTGGCCTACCTGTATAGCAAATAGTGTCAGATTGATGTATCTTGGTAATAAATTACTAATTTTTGTTTTAAATATTTAGTACAAAAATTTAATTACAGTTACACCTTCTTTTATGCGGTCCTTTTTCTGTGCGATTTTTTTAATGCGGTTTTTGAAAAAATTTCTCAAGTGCATAATGTAAATCAAAAGCAAGAGAAAGTAAGAAAATATCGTTAAATTTTTTTACAGATGCATTTTTCAGAATTTTCATAATATTTTAAAAATGAAATAAATTGTTCTTATGTGTAAATTAATACTTTATCTTGTTTAGAAAAGCAACTTTTAAGCAAATCGTGAGGTTTTGAGCGTTCTGAGCTACATATTTTCGATGAAACTTTTTTTATGCGGTTCCTATCCACCGCATAAAAAAAGTTTTTTCTTACAATCTGGATCGAACTATACTTTTTATAGCAATTTATGAAGTTCTTAAATATTTTCTTTTGTGCGATTTTTTATGCGGTCCGTATCCACCGCACAAAAAAAGGTTTACTTGTACTGCACTATTTAATTAAGCAATAAATCATTCAATGGATGCAACGATGAAGTTGTTGTAAACCTACTTCGTCGAGTGAAATCATTTGTTTGATATTAAAATTCAAACAAAAAACTATCAAAAAACAATTTACTTACCTACCACATCAAAATAAAAGATAATATTAATATTGTAAATTTATTTTTTATTTTTGCAGATGTTTCATAACCGACGAGATAGTGGAAAAAATCGTTGAAGAAACGAATATATATGCTGAGGAGTTTATGAATAAAAATAAAGAAAATGAACCACATTCTTCTCATAGAGAAGTTTTCAAAACAAATGTTAATGAATTAATGTGCTTCTTGGCATTAATTTTATTAGAAGGTGTGGTACACAAACCAAGTAAAAAATTATATTTTACAAAGAGGCCATCAGTTGAAACACCATTTTTCAAAAAAGTGATGTCGCGGGAAAGATTTTTTCTATTAAAAAAATTTCTTCATTTTGAGAGTAAAGAATTAGAACCCACAGACAACTACTCAACGAAATTGAAGAAAATTTGGCCAATTATTGAATCAAGATTTTAGGAAATGTATACACCGGAGCAAGAAATATGTGTGGATGAAAGCTTACTACTTTACAAGGGAAGATTGAGCTGGAAACAATTTATTCCGAGCAAACGTGTCCGATTTGGTATAAAAATTTTTAAACTATGCGAAGCTTCGTCGTCATATATTTATAAATTTATAATTTGTACTGGCAAAGATACCGTATTAAGCGATTCGTTTTCAGAATTGCCATTTTGTAGTAAGATAGTACTTACTCTTTCTGAAACTTTATTGGATAAAGGCTACTGTTTAATTATTTTTTTTTGTGTGTGTGTGATATATTGTATTATGTAATTTTTTTACTTCGTTATTTCTGAATATAAATATTTGTAAAAATTGTCATTACATATTTTTGTAAAGAAAACCAATAAAATCTATTATTTTTTTTTGTGTGTGTGATATATTTATTATGTAATTTTTTTACTTCGTTGTTTCTGAATATAAATTTTTGTAAAAATTGTCATTACATATTTTTGTAAAGAAAAACAATAAAATATATTATTTTTTGTGTGTGTGTGTGTGATATATTTATTATGTAATTTTTTTACTTCGTTATTTCTGAATATAAATTTTTGTAAAAATTGTCATTACATATTTTTGTAAAGAAAACCAATAAAATATATTTTTTTGCGTGTGTGTATATTTATTATGAGCTTGTATTACGTATCTCAACATTACTACGGTAAGTATAAGATATAAATAAAAAGCAACTGAGTCAGACGTATCAATTGAAACGCTTGATGATGTATGGCCTACTTTATATCAGAGACACACACCCTTCAGTATAGAAGTCTGTAATAATACTTATAAAAGTATGAATTTTTTTATTTGGAAAAATATCGTAGATGGTGGTCCTAAACGGGTTAATATAATGATTATTTTTCAATTTAAATTCACCTCGCATTATACATAAAACAATTTTTGTTGAATACAGTATTTTGATCCTTTTTTTACGTCTGATACTTAAACCATTCTGTTTCCTACTTTGACGTCTAGATGTCACTCTATGTGTCATGTTACTCATATTACACGTCTGTTTGTATATCGGTTCCCAACTTCTAGTGTCATTAATAATTCTTTGTTTGGATATAGATGTCGACATTTTGTAAATGAAAAACATTAATAAATAAAAATTTTTGGGTTGTATTATTATTTAAAAACATATTTATTGGATTAAAAAAACTTTCTTTCATGCTTATTAAAAAAAAAAAAAATGGTTTTTTAATTTATTTGTCAATTTTTATAAACCAGTTTAATTACACACCTAAAAATAGTGTTCCGGTATAGGGACTTTTACGTTACTAAAAATCTAAAAACTAGTATTTTTTGTGATAATTCGAATCGTACAATCCAAATCTGACTGCTATTCTCCACTAGACATATATCACGTTTAAACTTATGTCGTGATATAAAAATATTCTGTGGAGACGCTAAATCTTATATTTTTTTATGTCATAACATGCATATCTTAATATAATTATGTTGTAACATAACATATTTAACATATTTTTACACGTAAGTTTGATATTTGTGATTTTCAAAATATCTGAGAGATTTACGTTTATAATTCTGTCTGTTTTCTTTTTTTTCTAAATAATCTAGTTGCTTTAAACATAAAAGTAATACTATAATTTCGAAAACCATTAATAAATAAAATACTTTGCAAAAATACCACTTTTATTGTTTTAAACTCTTATGACATGTTTCGATCAATATGACCATTATCAAACGAGTTATATTGACCGAAACATAAAAGTTTAACACAATAAAAATCGTATTTTTGTAAAGTGAAGTGTTTTATTTAATAATAGCAAATATGGAATACCATAAAGTAACTTTCAAATCCTTGGCTCAAATCTGATAAATAATGATGCAATTTACTTCTTTTCGAAATTAAATATTTCAAGACATAACAAGTTTTCACTATTGATTATATATTAAGACATAATTATGTCTTAACATCAATTATGTCTAGTGAAGATCACGTGTTAAAATGCAATTCTATAAATAAACAAAAAATTGAAAATAAGAAAAAGCAGTTATTAAGTTCTGCCCTTGTACATAAATACAGTGGAGAAAGTGTTCAAACGCATGTGTGGCTATTTGGGATGAATATATTATACCGTGGGGGCAAACTTATTATACCGTGATTTTAAAAAAATTAAGTCGTTTCTAAAATGAATGGTCTACTAACTTTTGTACAACACGCGGTTGGTCTCTACCAATTCAACTTTCTGAATTATTTCTTTTGCCTAAATATATCTTGAAAATACTATAATTAATTTTACTCACCTATAATGTAATGCTCCAACATTATTATAAATTTCTGGAGGAATTTCATCTTGTACTTTCTCTTTCAATATTCTCGTTGCCGTCCCGTAGGCCTGCAATGAACCTTGTAAATCCGATTGTTCCAATATTTGTGCCAATTCAATCCACGCTTCAACATCATCAGGATACTGTTCTGTGACCTTTCGTAAATGATTTTTTGCTATATCACGTTTCGATTGCGAAGATGAATTTGCATATAATGAACCGAGAATTTTCATGGTTTCGTAATTTCCAGGTTGAGCTTTCAAAACTTTTTCAAAACATTGAGCAGCCTAATGGAAAAAAATGTTTTGATTTATGTTGTCAATTATAAATGTGATAAGAAATCTTACGTTTTCAGAATCGCCTCGGTAAATATACATTTGTCCTAGACCAAAATGTGGCAAAACGAATGCTGGTGGAGCAAATTGTGTCGCTTGATAATAATACTGAAATGCTTGATCATAGTCATTTTGAACGTGAAACGCTCGTGCTAGTTGGTAACAACTCTCGGCACGCATTGCCTCATTTTCGGTATTATGAAAGGCATGTAACGCTAAGTGTTGTACTTTAGCATAGTCCTGTAATAAATTTAAAATATTTATTATGCAACAAAATAGTATATTGTAAGAGAATTTAACAAAAAAAAAAAAAAAAATCCATTCCCTCTCGTAAGCTAATTCGGTAGATTGTTTCTATAGAGACGGAACAGAAATGGGCCTAAATTACTTCCTTATGGTACACATACCCACATGCCACATTTTTTTAAAACCTTTTATTTGATTTACAATGTTAGCTAATTTTTTTTTGTTTAGATCAAATCTTACAATCAAAATTCAAACAAGTTCTAATTGAGCTAGAAGTTTCAAATTTTGCAAACGCATATAATTTTAATGCAATTGTACCTATTGTATAATTAGTTTTGTTCTAAATTTCCTCAAAACTAGAACTGTTGATTTTTCGAACTGTCAAATATTGCCCATTGATGTTAGGTTGCAATTTTTACTTTCCATAGTTATGTTTGATTAGAGTAAAATAACCGATTAAAATGTAGGTAAAAAAATTACTTCTTTAATTAATTTTTTTTTTAAATTAATTACAATCACACTAAAAAGTATAAAATAAATTTAAAATAAAAAATTGAATGAAGTTTGAAACAATATGCAGCATAATTTATAAAAACTTGAGGTGTTTAAGTAAGTTTGATAGCTACTGAAAAGTAAAGTAAAATAGCTACTTACATCTGAAAAGGAAATAATTATAGCTCCTCAAGATTTTATAAACTATGTTATACATTGCTTCAAACTTTACTCAAAAGTTATTCTATACTTTTTAGCCAATTTTTAAATAAAAGCTTGATTTAAATTTTTTTTATTTATTTTCTTTTTATATTTATTTATTTTACTAGCCGTGCTCGCGACGTATCACTATAGAATCAATAAGAAGTTTATAAATATTGTTTATATTTTCCACTTAATTCTTGGTCAGACCAGTTTTTGTATTTTCGTTAATTAATTTGTTAGTAATCATAACTGATCACCACATCAGTAAATTTTACGTAATGACATACAGACACACAAAAAATTCAAAAATTGCTGTTTTAACCCTTTGCACTCAAACCATTTTTTAGTAGAGGTACTCAGCTACTCGACAGTAGTTTTAAAACGCTGCAAACACTATTGTATTAGGAGAACATAATATCATAATACAATATATCTATTAGTTAATTAGTAGTATGTATCACAATGTATTGTAGCAAGACGTCGCGTCGTTGTGTCGTATCATGTTTTCCTAATATAATAATTTTCAAATAAATGAAGAAGGCTGAGTGAGAAACGGAGCGAATTGGAATCAAAACGTGTTCACACTATCGATATAGGGTCTGATATCGCTCCGATAAAATATTATCTCAGTGGTATTGGTATTGGAGCGGTATTGAAGCGAGAGCGAACCGTAACTGATATCGGACCGATATCAGAGCGATGATGGGAATACACTCATTATTTATTATGTAAGAATATTTTATCGAACCGGGAGCGGAGTGATATCGTACTGAGAGCGGAGCGTTAATGTAAATCGGGCCTTAGGTCCCCTAGCGTGTTGTAAATAATAAAATGCGTACCTATTGTTTATGGCGCCGCTGCGGCGCCTAACGAGTGGAATAAATATTTATTGTGTCGCCGTGGCGGTGCCCATCGAGTGCAAAGAGTTAATATTTAGATCGATAGCTATGTAATAATTATATAGGGTCACAATTATTTCCCGAAAAAAAATAATATAATTCTAACAAAACAATTTCACTAGGACATATACGAAAATTTCTATCGAATAAATTCCACTACCCGGTTCTCACTTATTTAATTTCCAGTATTTAAATACTGCTATAATATAAACGATTAATATAATGTGTCAGGAAAAATTTCTTTACCTTTTTGAAAAAGAAATGATTTGCCAAATGATTCAATACCATTGGATTCGTCGAATCAATTGTATACGCTTTGGACAACATCTGCACACCGGATCGAATTGACTCAGGCTGTTGTTGATTCAGCTTTAAAATCGCTAAACCTACTAATGCACCAACACATTTTGGATCCAACTGTAACGCCCGTTCGAACGCAAGTCGAGCTTTCTCTTGATTATTCAATTTCATAAAACAGTGACCCATACCTAAGCGGACAGCAGCCGGACAATTTGGATTTGTTCGTAATGCTTTTTTATAAAACGCTAACGCTCCTCGAAAGTCTTTCTTATTATATGCGATGCACGCTTTACCCAACAACGACGGAATATTACTACTTGAATGATTCAAAACGAAATTAAACTGAGCATCAGCCTGTTCCATTTTATCCCCTTCCAAAAGACAGAAGTACGCACGTCCAAGAAGATGATTTTGATCATACATGATGATTTTATCAGCTGTCGTATACAAGAAGGTAGCTTTATTGAACAGATCTCGCTTTTTATCTTTATTTTTTGTTCTGTTCGCCTCTTGAACGTAGTATGCCGCCAACATATCCAAAGCTCGCATTTGATCTTTCTCAAAATCGCGGTAATCGATATTGGCGTCTGTCCGGGACGCCTCCAATATTCTGATGAAGTCATTTATTTTCTTTTGTTTATAATACTCTAACTAAAATTACAATATATAATTAAGAACGGTACACGAAAAATCTTTAGTTTCTAAAATAATTACCGCTAGATTAACCCAAATGCTTAATTGGGCACGTTCTTGCCGTAAAATTCCTAAAACCTCATCACCGTCGGGTAGTTGATCTAGATATAATTCTATTACCTAAAATAATTCAGCATTTCACATAGCAAAACAGAAAAGTAAAAAAAAATTCATGTTTTTATTAAATGTTTTGAAAGACTAACCTCATCGGTATCCCGAAGAGGAATTTCTATTGAGCCCGACATTTTGAAATTTTTTAATTAACTATAAACACATAACTTTTAAAATAACAAGTTATTTCAATTATTTTATAATATTAATCTTCATTTTTCACAAATGAACTTGTTTTTACATAATATTCAAAGATTATTAAGAATATCATATGGTAAACTATCTCACCACCACTATCACAAAACATTAAGGCTACATGTAGCTCATGTAGCTATTAGCGCTATTATCCATAGGTGACATGGGTGACATCGGTGTTTTACTGCGCACAAGATGAAGGCTGAAACATCGGGGCTGTTCTCTATGTATTACCGTAGATGACTCAATCGGTACAGATGGGTGAATAGGGACAAGATGTTATTATTTATTTCATAGGCTTGGTTTTGAACATAGAAAATAACACATACATATACATACAGAAGAGCACTCACTTAAATTATAGGATTGGACGGTGCGGCGACTAAATAACTGTGTACAAAATAACCGCGACAAAGTAACGGTGGACAAAATAATCGAACGACAAAATAACTGCACGACAAAATAACCTTAGACAAAATAACTGTGAACAATATAACCGAACAACAAAATAAACATCGTTAATTATTCTTTTGAGTTAGGGTACATGCGGCTGTGATATAATTAAGATTTTTTTTTGCTTCCAGTATATAAAAGATTGCTAAATTGCAATAGACCTTATTTAGATGTTGGTATTTAAACTATTGCATTTAAAAACGAACGTTAGTTAATGCGTGAAAACTATTGTATTTAAAAAGCTAAGCTTGGGAAACATTATTTTGAAAAATCAAATAGTAGATGATATAAAAACTAGGTAAGATTAACAGTAAGATTATAAGTTAATTAGGTTAAGGTTATAAGTTTTTTTTTTCAAATTTTAGGTAGATGATATAGAAACTAGGTGGTGAGGTTAGTTAGGTTAGTTTAGTTAGTTTTGACAATATACTTCGACTTTGATGTAAAAACTAATTAGGTTAAGGTTATAGGTGATGAGGCTAGTTAAGGTTAGGTTAGTTTAGTTAGTTTAGACAATATACTTCGACTTTGGTATAAAAACTAATTAGTTTAAGGTTATAGGTGGTGAGGTTAGTTAAGGTTAGGTTAGTTTAGTTAGTTTTGACAATATACTTCGACTTTGACATAAAAACTAGGTGGTGGGGTTAGTTAAGGTTACCCTTTGCCCGAAGGTTAGGTTAGTTTTAACAATATACTTCGATTTTTATATAAAAACTAGGTAGTGAGGTTAGTTAAGGTTACCCTTTGCCCGAAGGTTAGGTTAGTTTTGACAATATTATACTTTGTGATTAAATATAACGCAGAACAAAAACATAAGTATTTACAAGATATTACTACAGTTTTATCTTTGTAATTTAGATTTAATATTTTAACAAAATAATAAATAAATAAACATTAAGGTTATTTTGTCGTTCGGTTATTTTGTCCACAGTTATTTTCTAAGGTTATTTTGTCATTCGGTAATGTTGTCCACGGTTATTTTGTCGCGGTTATTTTGTCTGCGGTTATTTTGTCGCAGAATCGTACTGCACAACATATTTAAAAAAAATGGTAATTGTAGACGATGCTACGAGCTGATATCTGTCGAATTTACTGTTCATAGAATTTATTCTATTATTTTAGAAATTTATAGTTTGTAACATTTCTATAGTAACAATTACAAAAAATTCTATCAGGAAATTTTCATTTTTTTTTCGAATTATTTATGAGTAATTCGTCGATTCAATATTAAATATAATAATTTTAATTAATTATTATTGGAGGTATGTATAATTAACATTTATTACTTCATTTTTATTTGAAAACTAGCCGTTTGCCCGATGGGATTTCCCATCGGCAACATCTTTTTATTAGGTACTGACTTTCTGCTCACTTTTAATGTTTTTCAAAAGCCTAAATCAATATCCACGTTTCTAACTTCAAAAATGATGAACTTCCCATACGAACTTTCATTTTCTGTTTTAACCCCTTAGAGAATATATTTCCAGAAATAACTGACTTTTATTTATAAATAGAAGCCTAAACGCCAATTTTCATAATTCCTGTGCTTAATTTTATACTTCTAAACCCAACAGATTAGGTTTTGCGTTGTCTGTCAGTCAAAGATTCATTAAATATTATTTATTTTAATAGCCATAGTAACATATTTCTGTATGTTTCTAACTTCAAAAATAACAAATTTACATACAAATTTTCATCCCTTATTAAACCCATTTAGGCGACGAATTTTCAAAAATCCTTTCTTAGTGGTCACTTACGTTACATAGGGAACTCCTGTGCAAAATTTCATTCTTCTAAACCCAACGGTTTAGGCTGTGCGTTGTCTGTCAGTCAGTCAATGTTACAAATTTATTAAGTAGATAATTACTTATTTTCAGGGCTGGGAAAAATGATTAAAGAAACTATTTAAAATAAAAAATGGAAAAACACATTTCAATTCATAATGGAAAATAGTTATTTATAATGGATTATAAAATGAAAAATCCGTTTTTTACTTTAAATTTATTCTATAAATTTTTTATCATTATATTTATATTAATTAAAAAAAAAAAAGTTAAGAAAATATCAAACGTACTGAAATTAAATACATAAAGGCAGTCTTTTGAGAAAATTTTGTAAAGTTTGCATGATATGAAAATGAAACTTAACTCTTCAAATATTGTTACTTAAAAATATTGTGAAATTGACGTGTAATTCGGCTTTGGCGTATTCAAACCTTGACGACGGTACGACTGCAACTTCTAAATAAAATTACGAAAATCATCTACTCGAAATGCAAAAACATTTCTTATCAACGTATCTTAAAGATAGTAGTACACAACTTTAAGTCATCAAAGTTTGATTTAAGAGAACTCCAACTCTAGTAAAAAATTTAACACAAGTGATATTCCAACTCGAGTTATAAAAAATTTGAGTCAATTAAATCAACTTACATTTAACTTACAATTTGTTAGACTTCAAATCGTTCAATTCAAGTTCTATAATTAATATTGTATACCTACACATAAATTTGAGTATATACGCATTTTCATTTTAAATGTAAAATGGATTCAAATTTCCATACTAAATATAAAACGGAAAATGGTTTGACCGAACTAATTTAAAATAGAAAATGCAAAATGCCATTTTGTATTTTAAATACATATTTAAAATGAAATCATTTTAAATAGTTCCCAGCCCTGCTTATTTTATTATCATAGTAAATTAATTAGAAAATTAGAATACATCTTATCTGTTGCAGAAAAATGGGAGCACACTTGTCAGAAATTAGAATCAGTGATAATTCATTTACGAAATATTTGATTAATGTATAATTTTGAATAAAAATAAATTTACTTGAGTTTTTAAACAAATATATGAGTTTACAATTATTGTATGAGTTTTAAACTTAAAAAAACTGATCAAAATAAAATGCAATTAGGAAAATTTTAGTGGATTATCTTACTAGTAGTAATCTACATTATCGGATAAGGCTAAAAATAATTTAAAGTTATTATAGTGACATCTCTGTTCTACTCAAGTATACTACGCATAATGATTACGACAACGATGACATCTATACCCGCTGCCCCCGTTCTCAGTGCCATAGAGAGGTAATAGAGGCTCAGAAAAGTATATGGCCAATCCCTATAAGAGGCAGTGGTTCCGATGAAGTGAGATGGATAGACATCGGGTAGAGGCACTTGAGTTGTTTTGCGCAGCTACTTCAATTAGTGGCTTCAATAGATAAATTTTGCGCGTATTTTAAACTGATATAAGTTTAAAAAATTTGATGTGCAAAATTTTTTTTTATTTGATAAAATTTAAAAGTGTAAAATACTGTATGTCAAACGTTGTAAATAAATATAGAAGTATTTTTTATATACTTGAAAATTATTTTTATTTAATTTATTCAAAATTTTTTTATTTTTGTTTTTTATCTAAATAAAATTTCTTCATTTTATTAATGTTTAGTGTTTATATTTTTGAAAATATACGTATTACCATTTTTTTTTGTTTATCATAGTATCCCATTTTTTTTTTTTTTTTTTTTTTTTTTTGGGTCAACTTATTTAACATTATCATTAAAAGGATATGAATAAAAGCTACAAACAACTAAATTACTAAAAATAACACCGAAACAACAATTTATATAAATATCATGGTGCCCACAGATTTTTAAATATATTCAACTAATATTCCAGTTCCACCAAAATAGTCGCATTTGCGCAAAACGAACCAAGTTTCTCCAAAGAGAGAGCCAGAACTAATATTATTGTGCCGTGATGTTGGGACATGTTTTCATATCCAGATTGGCCATATATTTATTACTAGCTGTTACCCGCGGCTTCGCTGGCGCGAATTTCGTAACTTAGTAAAGGTAATTCCTAGTGGGTAGTTCGCTAAAATTTTTGCCCCTCTTTTCTTATCATAAGCTTTGATAAGTTTATTTATTGAGAATTACCTTTGGCTTGTTATCTAGGAACAACTGGAAATTATGTTAACTGTGAGTAATAAGCTACTTTAAATTTGTTATTCCGGAACAATCCAGACAAATTTAATTCAAAATTAGTTCTTTAAAGTGCTTCGCTTCGCTCGCCAAACAGTTTAAATTTCTATAAAAGGTTAATTCCATATACTGCTTCGCTCCGCTCGGCAAACGACTCGAAAACAACCATATTTATAGTATATTATAATAGTATATTTAATTTTCAGACTTTGAATTTTGAGGTTTTAAAATTAATTGAATTTTGGATACTTTTCGAGATCCGAAAACCCTGGTGGATTTTTTAAAATTACGTTCAGTTCCTTCGTAATTAGGCTTTACTACAATCCTTTTCTAAAGTGAAATTTTAATAAAAAAATTCTGAAGTTAATGTTTAAATTTTTGAATATTATTTTTATCGTAACCTAGGTAAAGTATTGTTTTTCTTTCTTTTGTTTTCGTTTATTATTAAATGAGTATTTTTGATAGTCATATCAACTTTTGTCGTGAATATATCAACCTCCATAAAGAATATCGTGAAGATTCTGACTGGAGATGCTGAGATGATGAAGCATCTAAGGAATAAATTTACAATGTTTCACTAAAATCTGTCCAGTGGTTTTTGTGTCAACCGTGCCCATGGAAAACCTAACTTATCATTTTATTATATAAATTCGATGTAACTTACAAAATATCAGTTTTAGGTGTAAGAATATCTGATATTAATAGATAGAGTTTACACTTTTTTTACATAGTTATAATAAAAAATTTAGGTGGTTCATTTAAAAAAAAAGTTTTTCACAATAAACAGAAATATAGGTATTTAAAAAATGGTTTATGTGACCACTCTGTATCATGTCAAGGAAGCTGAAATGCCACTGTCAGATAGAATATTAATAATAATACCCAGCGAATTCAAATTTGTTGTTAAAAACACTTAAAATAGCAACGTTGGTGTCAACTTCCGGTATAACCGGAAGTGGCAGCAAGTTAGAAATATTTTAATTAAAATCTTTATATTTGGAAACTTCTGAAACCAAATTTTCAAAAATCTACTTTATTTAGAAGACCATAAACTTTTAATGGAGATTCTTTTTTAATCATTCTGTACATAACCATTTGGAACATCACATTAAAATGTGGTTAAGATTGATCGGGAGGTTAATATTTATATTCCCTGTAAATTTCAACTCAATAGCTTCAGTAGTTTTTGAGTTAAATCGGTTCGTACAAACAGACAGACAGACAGACAAAATTTTTTTTTTAAAGTTAGATTTGCTACATATGTCGATTTTGTTAATTGAAAAACATATTAATACCTAAGAATTCGAAAATCACAGACAGACCCTTCTATTTTATTTATGAGTATTGATACTATATATATGGGTATCTTTCAGAAATAAAATTCTGGTGCCCCGAGTTGATTATGTGTTTAGCGTCTCCGGTCTTGTCTGGTAGATCGTGAGTTCGAAACCGACCGGGGGAGATTCTTCATTTCCAGCACTGTAATATATGTCAGGCAACCAACATTACTTGGTTGACTGACAGATGACCTAGAGCAACGTGGAAGTGACCTCCGATGACTTTGTAGCTTTGTTAATAAACTACATATTATAGTGAAGCCTCGTGTTATTATTATTATTAATACAATAAGAACAATCAAAACATTACATGGTGGCAGCTGGTAAAAGCGAGCAAAGCAAGAAAATTGGGAATTGAGGTTAGGTTACGGCATACTCTGAACTGAATCGAATCTGGAACAGTGAAAAATTAAAATTGAGAATGGCGGAATCGTTGAGGGCTCCGGAAAATTTTCAATTTGAAGGCAACTTAGCTCAAAACTGGACATTATGGAAACAGAAGTTCGAGTTATACTTGTTAGCAAGCGGCAAAGATACAAAACCTGACAAGGTGAAAGTAGCAATTCTTCTCAATCTGTTAGGAGATGAAGGGATTAAAATATACAATACTTTTGAATATGAAAATCCGGAAGAAGCGACCAAGTTAGATGTAGTAATTAATAAGTTTGAACAGTATTGCAAACCGCTGAAGAATATTGTGTACGAACATTTTAAATTCTTTAAACGAGACCAACTTCCTGGTGAAAGAATTGATCAGTTTATAACAGCATTGAAAAATTTAGCTTCAACTTGCGACTTTAAGGAAAGTGATACACTGATATTGGACAGAATTGTACTTGGAGTTAGTGATGCCAGAATGCAGGAAAAACTTTTGCAAATACCTGATTTGAAATTGAGTGAAGCAATCGACATCTGCAGATCAATGGAAAACTGCAAAGAAACACAAAAGGAAATTTCGAAGGAATCAAACGTGAGTGTTATCCGAAAAAATGCTAGATATCAGGAAAAGTGGAAACAGCCAAATGCAAGTAAGTCGAGTATAGATAATAAGCAATTAGCTGACAAATCGTGCATGAGATGTGGACAATTCCATAAGGGTAAGTGTCTTGCCCTAAATAGAGTGTGTTCGAACTGTATGCAAAAAGGACATTATCGTAAAATGTGTCCAAATAAAAAGGTCAATGAAGTGGTTTATAATGAAAACAGTGATGATAGTGATGATTCATATCATATTTGGACAATCAATTCCAATATTTGTAGCATTGAATGGGTTGAAAAAATTATTATTGTAAACTCAGAATTAGATTTAAAGATTGATTCTGGTAGTGAAGTGAATATATTAAATCTAACTGATTTCAAAAAATTAAATATTGATGAAAAATCTCTAACAAATGCCACTTACAATTTAACATCTTATACAGGTCATAAAATAAAATTATTGGGACAAATAATGCTAAAATGTCAATTTAAAGAAAGGCATAAGGATCTTTTGTTTTGCATATTGAATTCTACTTCACCAAAATCAATCTTAGGTCTGCAAGGTGCAAAGGATTTAAAAATAATTCAAAATGATAAGTCAGTTAATTTAATTAATGAAACAAATTTTGGGTTAAGCCACATACTGAGCAGGTTTGATAGTATTTTTTCGGGAATAGGACAATTAAAAAAAGAATGTACAATATCTTTAACAAATGATGCAATCCCTAGTACTAGTCCGGCAAGGAAAATACCTATAGCTTTAAAAAACAAGGTTAAAAGTAAGATTGATGAAATGGTTGCTAATAAAATACTTACTCCTGTAACGGAACCAAGTGAATGGGTTAATAATATAGTCATTGTACCAAAAAATAACGGTGATATCCGGATCTGCATGGATCCTAGGAATTTAAATAAATACGTTAAGCGTGAAATATATCATATACCTACTAGTGACTGCCTATTTTCGGAGTTAACTGGTGCAAAATATTTTACATCATTGGATGCATCTTCGGCATTTCTGCAGATACCTTTAACTTATGAAAGTTCCTTACTATGCACAATTAATACTTGCTTTGGTAGGTATCGTTATTTGCGGCTACCCTATGGTTTAACATCGGCTCCTGAAATTTTTCAGAGGTACATGCAAGAAATACTAGCTGACTTAACTGGAGTCATAGTGTATTTTGATGATATATTGATATTTGGCAAAAATATTGATGAACATAATAAAAATCTAATAAATGTGTTAGAGAAAATTAAGCTTAGTGGTATGACATTAAATAAAGAAAAATCTAAATTCTGTGTTACTAAAATTAAATTTTTAGGTCATGAAATAAGTGATCAGGGTATTTCACCTGATAAATCAAAAACTAGTGCTATTAAGTTAATGAAACCCCCAAGTAGTAGAAAAGATTTACAAAGGTTCTTAGGTATGATTGTGTACTTGTCTAAATTTATACCTAATCTTTCCAATGAAACTGGACCTTTAAGGAAACTAACAAGCGAAAAGTATGAGTGGATATGGTCGAACAGTGAGAATGAATGTTTCAATAGACTAAAAGAAATAGTGTCACAGGCAACGACATTGTCATATTTTGACAATAATAAAGAAGTAACCCTGTCGGTGGATGCAAGTCCCTTTGGATTAGGCGCTGTAATAACACAGGATAAAAAACCAGTTGAGTATTCTTCAGTGTCACTTACAGAAACTCAACAACGATATAATCACATCGAGAAGGAATTACTAGCATTGGTTTTTGGTTGTGAACGTTTTAATTATTATTTATGTTATAGAAAATTTAATCTTGAAACCGATCATAAGCCTCTTTTAGGGTTATTGAAAAAGCCTATTGAGGATATGTCTCCAAGGATACAAAGGCTTAGTTTAAGACTTTTAAGATATTCTTTTAACTTAATATATGTTCCAGGAAAATATTTAAAAATTCCTGATACTCTAAGTAGAGATCCAAATAAGGAAACCATCAACACGGATTATTTAGAGTCTAATCTAAAAGTTTATACAGTATTAGCCACGACAAAGGAGAATGAAAATAGATTAATAAAAGCTATAAGTGAAGATTCAGTGCTCCAAAAAATTAAACAATATGTAATCTTTGGCTGGCCTGAACATAAGTGCTTAGTAGATGCTAATGTCACACAATACTGGCCTATAAGACATGACATTTATTTACAAAGTGACATACTTTTCTATAAAAAACGAATCTTAGTCCCAGACATTCTTAGGAATGAATTTTTGGATCTAGCACACAAAACACATCAAGGTATTGTTTCGTGCAAAAAGATCATACAAGATTCCTTTTATTATCCGGGAGTGTCCGTAGATATAGAAAAAATCGTATTAAATTGCACGATTTGCCAACTTTATGCTAAAAGTAATCAGAAGCAACCATTATGTCCCCATCCAATACCCTTTTTACCGTGGGAAAAAATTGGTGTCGATTTTATGTCTATTGATCAACTAGATTTTTTAGTTATAGTCGATTATTTCAGTAAATATGTAATAGTTAACAAACTAACATCAAAAACTGCAAGTAGTGTTATTAGTAATTTTAAAAATGTATTTTCAATATTAGGATTGCCATTAGAAATATTTTCAGATAATGGACCCCCATTTAATTCAATTGAATATAACTGTTTTGCAAAAAAATATTATATTGACATAAATACCTCAAGTCCTCATTATCCGAAAAGTAATGGAATGATAGAAAGGACCATTCAAACGGTCAAAGGACTTTTCAAAAAAGCCATACAATGTAATGAGGATCCTTTCTTAGCAATATTGAGTTATAATTCGACTCCGAAACAGGATATTCCTGCCCCTTGTTCCTTACTGATGGGGAGGAAATTACGTACATTAGTACCAATAGGAAAACATTCTTTAAAACCTGAGTATTCATTAGAAGATACTCATCATAAATTAAAAGTGGTTCAAAACAAGCAAAAACATTATTATGATCAGCACGCTAAACAACTCAAGAGACTGGAACCTGAACAAGACGTAATAGTACAAAGTAACGTCAGAAATTGGAAACCGGGCAAAATCGTGGGAAAAAATGAATTTAATGATTACACGGTCAAAGTTGATAATGCGGTATATAGGAGAAACCGACAATTTATTAAACCATACAAAACAAACGAAAGAGAGGGTGGGGTTCTTCCCAAAACTAACACATTAGATCAAAATTTGAATGAACAATTAGTTGAATGTGCTCCCAATAACATTTTAGATCAAAATTTGAATGAACAATTGGTTGAACGTGCTCCCAATGTGGCTTCGCCTAATTGCACCTTAATGACAACACGCAGTGGAAGAGTGATAAAAGCTCCCACTAAGTTAGACTTGTAAAATGTTTTAGTTTCGTTTCAAATGTTGTATTTTGTTTCTGCATTTTGTTATATATTTGCTTAAAATGTTATGTCACTTTTATATTGCTCTGAAGTCAATTAAAAAAAAAAAAGAAAAAAAAGGACGTGTAATATATGTCAGGCAACCAACATTACTTGGTTGACTGACAGATGACCTAGAGCAACGTGGAAGTGACCTCCGATGACTTTGTAGCTTTGTTAATAAACTACATATTATAGTGAAGCCTCGTGTTATTATTATTATTAATACAATAAGAACAATCAAAACATTACAAGCACAACCATACCTCACACTTTAAATTATCAGTAATCATTCTCCCATCATCAAAAACAATAGTACTATCTAAAAATGATGCATATCACCTTAGTTGTGGCGCATCTAAACAATAGAAAAAAAAATTCTGGTTTACTTTATCTATGGTTTAAAAACACTAGGCCCACTAAGCTTAAGGGAATTGGTCGGTAAAACCACGGAGGTGGGTTTGAGATGGCATACAGTTTATGTGAATATTACAGAAATGAAGCCTACACTCGTATTCACACACATTAACACACATGTAAAATAAAATGAGATGCAGATATTTTGTCAATGCAAACAACACACACACTACTAAAAAACTGACAGTAGGAGCACCAGTGTTTGGCTTCAGATCATCTAACAAAATGACTAGTCCACCTACGTCATTGGATAAAACCATTTTTTCAAAGGAATTTAACGAAACTTCTCTAGATATTTATTTAATCCAATACCAATAATTCGAGCCCTTACTCAAATAAATTGACTATCCCAATTTTGAGAAAAACGGTTTCAAAGATTTGTAATTTTAACACGGGCTCTTATGGGAAAACTCTATTTTTTTTTTTTAATAAAATGAAAACGTTTCAAAGGAATTTGATAATAATTTAATATGTTATTTAATACAAAATTACAAATCATATTTAATAAGAAATAAAAGTTATTGACCACGCCGTTTTTGAAATATAATTTAAAAACATCATTTTACAACGTTTTTACAATGCTTTTTCAACAATTATTTTAAATTACCGCAACATAAGCGCGCGGAATTAGAAAAAACGAGTGGTATACAAATACAATAACTGAAGAATATTAATACATTATTAATTTCTGATAAAAGAAAATTTTTTTGCTGAGATATACTTTTGCACCAGCTTTGTGTTCGATTTGTGGCATAATAAATTCCAGTGCATTTGCGCATGTGCATTACTAAACCGCGCAAACATATTAGCAAAAATTTAAATATGTAACGTCTACAAGCTTCCAAATATGGTAGCAGACGTCAAATAATTTGAATTTTTGTTTGCGCGGTTTAATAGTGCACAAGCGCGAGAATTTTTTATACCACGAAACGAACACGGCTCTGATTATCTCAGAGCAACTACTATGGAGGGTAGATATTAGGAGCACCATCTCTGTATCAAAAAGTGTCCACAGAAAGGCGTAAATAACGGCGGTGCTGCTGTAGCAAAAGGGTAAATTTAGAAAAGTAAACAAGGAAAGAAAATCATCCGCGTCGTTATGTAATTATTGTTTTTATTATAATTGTTACATATAATAGTTTTATTATTTCAAAAATTTTTATAAAACAACACAAAAAAATCACTATACTCTTTTGCTACTCTAGCGCTATTCTGGCGAGTTTTTGAACTGTTACTTAGTACTTAAAACGGGACACTTTTTGAACTATTTTTCTATTGTTTTCCGTACAAGATAGTCCTCCTTATATTCTACACTCCATAGCAACTACGTTAAAGACGAACATAATATATATATTTTTTTTTAAACTCTTTATTACTTTTTTAGGTAGCAATAGTAACAAGGATAACAAGCACATATTAGATATTCCAATTATGTATATGTTTACATTTACGTCTAGTATTTTAAACTAACCTTATGAATATGGAGGGTAGAGGTCAGGAGGAGTATCTCTTATGGGACTTGAATCGAAAAAGTGGCCCCTGAATTTGATGAAATAATAGTTCAATAAGTAACCAGAACGGCGCTGATAAGCAATCTGGGTTCGATTTGAACTTAGCAATTATAAGACCCTCTTACGATTAGCCAACACAAAATTCAAAAGGTTAAAATTAAAACTTTTCTTCTATGCCAATCGTTTGTGAATGTTTGTGACACTTTTAAATTTGTTTGTGACTAATTAGTTTAGTAGTTATTAATTTGTTAATTGTAATCTTACGATTAGCCAACACTTTTTAAAAATTGATTGTAATATAGTCTTCCAGGTACTCAGTCGATCGGAAATTGTTTGTGAATTCTAAATATGTTCATAAAAACGTTTGTGAACGCTTATTTTCCAAAAGAAAATGAAAAATAAATATAACTTTTCTTACACATACACATTAATGCCCTCTAGTGTAACCATAAGTAATCTTGTGGTGGCAATATGGGAGTATACTCACTAGGGATGGGCGGGATGGTCGATGTCGGTAAAAAACATCGACATCGGACTATCGATTTTTTTAATTTTTTGCCATCGAACCATCGCATCCATGTTATTATAAATATTATATCGAAACATCGATCTTTGGCATCGATGCTGAAAACGAGCACGAAAATTTGAAAATTATATTTAAGTTAAGAAAAGTTATAAGAAAAGTTAAATATTATATTTAACTTCTTCGCTACTGATTTTTAAAAAATTTTTACGTCAATGGGTATACTTTTGTCCAGCATACTGAACAAAAATTTAAACAAGCGTTTATTGTAACTAAATTTTTTAATCTTACGTCTTTAAATAAGCGTAGTTTAGTAAATTTAAATGACATAAAATTTTTAATTATTTCTCAATTAAAAAATCATCTTAACATAACATAAATTTGATGTACAATATATTATTGTACATCGGTAGTGACGAGGTTAAAACAGACATACAATAGCAATAATTCAAAATTTTCTTTATTTAAATAATTAAAATAATTGATTTTAGTAATGAAAACTGAAACAAAATGAAATGAAACAAAAAATTAATTTACTTCCGGCCGGCTCGACGATGTCGATAGTTCAGTAAATTTCTTCGACTTTAAAAAAAATCGACCAAAAACATCGATGTTTTTTCAAAAAAACATCGATAGTCGAAACGTCGATTATTATCACCCTTCGCCCAACCCTAGACTATAAATTTGAGCAAAATATTCTAATTTTTTTAAAAACTACGCCGTCACAAACGTTTTTATGAACATATTTAGAATTCACAAACAATTTCCGATCGATTGAGTACCTGGAAGCCTATATTACAATCAATTTTTAAAAAGTGTTGGCTAATCGTAAGCTCATAATTAACAAATTAATAACTAATAAACTAATTAGTCACAAACAAATTTAAAAGTGTCACAAACATTCACAAACAATTCACAAACGATTGGCATAAAAGAAAAGTTAAAATTTTAACTTTTTTAATTTTGTGTTGGCTAATCGTAAGAGGCTAATTATAAGTGAAGTGAAGTATGCTAAAGGGAAATACTAACTGTTAAAAACAATAAAAATTGAATTAAATATAAAAACAATAAAAATTGAATTAAATATAACAATTAAAACTGTTCAAAAAACATAAAAACTGTTGTTTCAGTTTTAAAATTTTCAGGGCTTAATTTTAAATTTTAGAATTTTACTACACTAGCGCCATCTTAATTTTATCCACTTTTGGGGCCACTGTTTATATATGGAGATACTTCTCTTGATACTCTACCCTCCATACTTATGAATAACAGTTTTCGTTTTGTCCCTATTCACCCGTCTGTCGCGATTGATATATACACATGTCGCACCCTTGTGGCTGAACTTTGTAGTATTTAGTTGCGCTACTACCGATAATATAGAATGTGAACTTATTTTTAAAAATCACTTTGATATGATAGGCAAAGAGATAGGCCATTGTTTTGTCATTGTCAGCTGAGAGCGAACAAGTTGCTTAATAAATAAATATAAATGAAGATAACTGGAGTGTTTAAATAAACGTAATAAACATTTTATTTGAGTGGAATAACTTTAGGTATATGAACACAGTTACTTTTGTGCTAAAGTGTGTTTTTAGTATAATGACATAAACAGAATTGGTTAAAAATGGTTGAACCTATGTTTGATTATCAGTTTCGTTTGATTTTAATTGGTGATAGTACAGTAGGAAAAAGTTCATTATTAAAATATTTCACCGATGGAAAATTTGCTGAGGTGTGTATTTACCTATAAAGTATTTTTAGTTTTGTTTTGGTACTATACTTATGTAATTCCCACTTAATTTTTCCCAACTTAACTTTTTTATGAGTAGTTTTCCCAACGTTTAGAAAATAGATTTTTACTATGATTATAGATGTAAACAAGTTATTTAAATTGTCGAACAAAGTAAAATTTAAGTTGTAGAAAGTATTTTTAATATTATAATAGACTTGTTTTATTATAAGTAGGTATATCATTGTATATATTTTGATCATTTAAATTCAAGGTTATAATCGGACACTTTTATAAAATTTTGAAAATTTGCGTTCTTTAAATTAAGGGGTAATTACTGTAAATACATCACAAACAAAATCATATGATTTCATGGCTAAATTCATTCATTCGAATGTTATTATTGTCTATTGCAATTGTTATTTTACTATGTGATTTCGTGATAGATAAGTATTAAATTAATTTTTAGCACGTTTCTGTAAACGTAAATGTTTAAAGTATATAATTAAATTATATCTAATCAATTAAATCTGATAATAATCAGTAACGTTACAATTAAATGATTTGGCTCCACAATAAATTATTTTTGGCTTTTTCTTTCTTTATTTAGGTATACATTTCTAGTTTTAAATTTTAAAGGTTTATATACCTACCTACCCGCATGTATCGATTTATTGGAAATTTTTTTTAGGTTATGCATTTATTTATAAATAAATATTCCCTTTTAAAATGTTGAGTCATATTACTCATATTTCACTGTTCTATTATTTGCGTTTAATTTAACAAGTAGAAAGTGGGAAATTATTGTACAGTGGCAGCTAAAAATATTTATACACATCCAAAGTACCTAGTATGTACATAAAAAATTCAATTTAAAAAAATGTTCTGTATACTTATTATCAGTTTAAGATAAAATATCTGAATAGTTTCTTATTCTGTAACAAGTGAAATAGTCAGTTTAACAGCATAATAGCCCGTTCACATTATTCCAGTAGCATTCCAGTTCAGTGATCGAAATCAGTGCTGGAATGTCACTAAAATAATGTAGACCGGCATTGGAATGAACTGGAATGTACCCATTCCAGTAAGCAATCCAGTCCAGTGACTGGATTGACGGTCTACTTTTCATTCCAGCTCGCCCATTCCAGCGCCACTGGAATAGAGTAGACGGCTAATCTAGTGCTGGAATAAACGTTGAACAATGAACAAGTATTGTTGTTTTTTGTAATGTAATTGAATGACTGGAATGGACCATTGAATGACTGGAATAATGTAAACGAAATAATCCAGTCCAGCACTGGACTGGATTAGCTCACAAGATTACTGGACTGGAATAATGTGAACAGGCTATAACGTCCCTAGTTTAATCCCCTATTTATCCCTGTATTATAGCCTGCTCACATTATTTCAGTCCAGTAATCTAGTGAGCTAATCTAGTCCAGTGCTGCACTGGATATGTCGTTTACATTATTTCAGTCATTCAATGGTCCATTCAAGTCATTCAATTACATTACAAATAAAAAAGTTAATTGAAAAAATTAAAAAACCCGACTGCGTTTAAAGTAAACTAAAACGGTGGCAACAAGATGAAATGGAGAAAAAGAAGAATGAATAAAAAGTAAAGCAGTCGGAAGCGTACTTGTTGTTGTTACTTTAAACAAAAAGTTTGATGCCTCCGACTGCTTTACTTTTTATTCATTCTTCTTTTTCTCTATTTCATCTTGTTTTAGTTTACTTTAAACGCAGTCGGGTTTTTTGATTTTTTTAATTAAATTTTTTATTTAGGTCTTTAGCATTGTTTAATTATTTAGAAGAAAAAATATATAGGTATGCATATGAGATTACTGCGGCTGGCAGCCTAAATTATCACGAATTTTATATTAAAAAAAATTTTTATACAAAGGTAATATACTAGCTTTTGTCAACGAATTCGTCCGCGTAGAGTCACTGAAGGTTGATTAAATGATTTCGTACACGTATTATGTCGTCATCAACTCCACACGGATGAATTCATCGACAAAAGCTAATTTCCATATAAATTTTCAACCCTTATCCTACCGCCTTAGGGTATGAAATTTTAAAAATCTGCACTTGGTACTCGCTTACGTTACTAAAAAAAACCCTGTGTAGAATTTCACGTTTCTAGACTCAGTGGTTTTCTGTATAAATTTTCACCCCCTATTTTATATCCTTAGGGAATAAAATTCCAAAATTCCCTTCTTAGAGCTCACCTATGCTACATAAGGAAATCCTGTACAAAATTTCACGTTTCTGGGCCCAGTAGGTTTTTTAAATAAATTTTAACCGCCTATTTTACCTCGTTAGGAAATGAATTTCCAAAACCCCTTCTTGGTGCTCGTCTATATTATATAAAGAACCCCTTTGTAGAATTTCACGTTTCTAGACAACAATTTCTATATAAATTTGCATCCCCAATTTTTTAACCCCTTAGGAAACGAAATTCTAAAAATCCACTCTTGATGCTTGCTTGCGTTACTAAAGGACCCTGTGTACAAAATTTTACGTTTCTAAACCCAGCGGTTTTCTATATAAATTTTCATCCCCTATTTTACACCCTTAATGGATAAATTTTTACAAAAATTCTCCCTCTTAATACTCATCTACATTATTAAAGGACCCCTGTGGCCCTATGCAAAATTTTACCTTTCATAAATTTTCATCCCCAACTTTATACCCCTAGGGGATGAATTTCCAAAAATCTTTTCTTAGTGCTCCCCTACGTTACATAAATAACTCGTCTGCAAAATTTCATGTTTCTAGACCCAATGGTTTACTATATAAATTTTACATCCTCTACTTAGGGGATGAATTTTGAAATTTCATGTAGCCTATAGCACTCCCCAGATTAAGACGAATTCACCGACACCTTCTTTACCAAAATCCGTCAAGCCGTTTAGGCTGTAGGCTGCGCCACAGAAACAGACATAAGCCGAGGATACATACATACTTTCGAAACACATTACCCTGCTTCTGATGCAGTCGGGTAAAAACAATTTACAGCTGAACTCTTTTTTGTGCGATTTTTTTTATGCGGTTTATAAAAAATGACCATTAAAATTAATAATGTGAATCAAAATCACGAGACAGTAAGAAACTTAAACAATTACTGTAATAACTTTCTTTGATAAAAATACTTTTTAACGACTTTTAAGCATTTATCAATACATTGCATAAGAACGTAAATTATTGCATCATTTAATTTTTTTTTACACATGTATTTTTCAAAATTTTCATAATATAAAAAGGAAATAAAATGTTCCTACGTGTAAATTAAGGCTTTATATTGTTTATATGTAGAAGCAACTTCTAAGGAAATTTCTAAGTTTTGAGCGTTTTGAGTGATGTTTTTTCGATGAAACTTTTTTTATGCGGTCCCGACCAACCGCATAAAAAAAGTTTTTTGTACAATCTGGATCGAACTATACCTTTTATAGCTATTTATGATATTTTTGAATACATTTTTTTGTGCGTTTCCCTCCACCGCACAAAAAAAGGATCAATTGTATTATACTAATTCATCCTGTTTTTTAAATTTAAAAAAATATAAATACTTAATATTTTTAGCTATTAAGCATGTGATCAAAAACGGGCTATGATGTCACGTTCTCTTATACTCCAACACTATTGCCACTAGAGTCGCTATTTTAGATAGGTATCAGATAACAAATATGGAAACTATGAAAATCAGTCCAAATTTAATTGAACACAAAAAAATCAACAATATTTATTTCTAGTTATAAGAAAAAAATAAAAGCTTTTTTCTTAGTTACAGAACATCTGTTGCTATTTAAAAAATGTGACGTAACTGCCAGCTAATCAACGTTTTCGCGCAAATTTTAAGAAAATCAAGTTTATTAATTTTTTCTAACGATTTTTGCTATTGTTTTTGAAAACGAAAAATATATACGCATACATACGTACCTATAAATATGTGTATTTTAAAATAGTTTCCCAAAATTAGTCATATACCGAAAATTGTTAAAATAATGATTTAGAAAATAAGGCTTATTCGAGGATACTTGAATGACAGTCTATTTAATTAATTCAAATATTAGTTTTTGAAAGTTTTGAAAGATTAACTAATTTTTGTTTTTATTAAAATGCTTCAGTAGCTCGGACATTAGCGTTATGTATTAACTGTATTTTGTCATTCATGGTCCATAGCTATTATATGTTTAGATATTTTTTACTTCGACTGTGTATGTATTGAATATTAAATTTGTTACATATTTTATATCTTTATTCTTACTCATGCCTAATCTAATCTGTACATTTAATAAAACTGTAATGAGACCGTATCTGTACATGGAATGTTTTTTGAAATTTGTAACAGTGGTGTAGATAATTATCAATTTAAAAATATAAAAGGCAAATTTTGAATTCTTTATTTATCTGTATATGTACATGTCTATCTATGCATGCATCACGTAAAAAACTACTAGACGTTTTCGACGGGAAAGTAAAAGACGGGTTCGAACAAAAATTACGCGGAAATTATAAATATTCTATACATTAAGATAGAAATATTATATAAGTATTAAGTACTTTACATTCATTCTATGCTGATACACCGCGAGTACGACGTCGCGAGCACAGATAGTGAATTAATACGTACAGTATAGCACCGATAATGGAAACATCAGTTTTGGAAATATTTTGAGAGTATCAAATTAGTTAACATCACTTTTGGAAAGTTGCATCAAAAATGTCAAGTACATAAATATTAAATACTTGACATTTTTGATGCAACTTTCCAAAAGTGATGTTGACTAATTTGATGCTCTCAAAAAATTTCCAAAACTGATGTTTCCATTATCGGTGCTATACTGTATATAATCATAATGCATATTTGAATTTCCCTGGCAATGAGAGGACTTTTTACGTAGGTATACCCAAATAATAGTATTCTATTTATTTACTATTATTTGTCAATGACTTATTAGATAAACAGTTAAAATTAGGCGTAATTAAATTCCAGTTGTGATTGCTTTATTTATATTTTTGAAATTTTTCTGTTTGTATGTATATCCTATTTACACAATTGATAAAAGAAGTTTCAAATTTTTTTCAAAATCTGCGTAGATATAAAGCTGAGCTTACATTGGTAGAGAAAATACCTTATCCTTTTTATCCAATTCTAGTGTACTCTAGTCGTTTTGATAAAATTCTGTTTACACACAAAAAATGTTTGATAGAGAACAGTTAAATTTACCTTAGCTAACATAGCTCTACGACTTTAGCACCGGTTTACATTTTACACTGGGCAAGTTCATAGGGAACGTAGAGTAAGCCCATAGTGGACGAAAGCAAATTGTTATTATATTTACTTTATTCTACGTAAATCGAGAACCTTAGCTTTAGTTTAAGAAGAAAAATGTCTAACTCCATTTTAAAAAATAAATGAAATTATAATATTATATTTAGAGGCTAATTTGATTTTTTTTTCTTTAATGGAATTAGGCACTTTTCTTCTTAAGCCAACGATATGTAAAGTGAATTTGTTGACAAAATAGTATACCAGTTGGGCGTTTCGTCATTACAGGTTATGATCGTCAACGTGTTAATTTTATGTTTGCATCTAATGTTATATTTTGTGATTTTTGATAACGTTTTTGAGCGGGTATTATGCTGTCGACACAATCAATGAAATAAGGAATAAGAAGTATGCCATCTAGTGACGTTGAATGGAACTTGAACGTAACTGGTTATAGATATAAATACAGTATAGCACCAATAATGGAAACATCAGTTTTGGAAATTTTTTGAGAGCATCCAATTAGTCAACATCACTGTTGGAAAGTTGCATCAAAAATTTCAAGTACATAAATATTAAATACTTGACATTTTTGATGCAACTTTCCAAAAGTGATGTTGACTAATTTGATGCTCTCAAAAAATTTCCAAAACTGATGTTTCCATTATCGGTGCTATACTGTATGTAGGTATTTTTTATGTCAAAATTCGTGATTTTTTTCACTGACAATTAGTAACAAAAAAGTCATCACGAACGTTACTTTTTTATGAATTCTGATGTACAAAAATACCTAAATACATTTACCTATGAGCAGTTAAGTTAAAGTTTCATTCGACGTCACTAGATGACATACTTCTTATTCCTTATTTCTTATTCCTTATTTCATTGATTGTGTAGACAGCCTTAGTTATATTATGCTTATTATACATAATCAATGAAATAAGAAATAAGAATAAGGAATAAGAAATAAGGAATAAGAAGTATGCCATCTAGTGACGTTGAATGGAACTTTAATGAAATAAATAAGAAATAAGGAGTGTGCCATCTAGTGACGTTGAATGGAACTTTAACGTAACTGGTCATAGATATAAATATGTAGGTATTTTTTTACGTCAAAATTCGTGATTATTTTCACTTAGTGACAAAAAAGTCATCACGAACGTTACTTTTTTATGAATTCTGATGTACAAAAATACCTAAATACATTTATCCATGAGCAGTTAAGTTTTAAAGTTTCATTCAACGTCACTAGATGGCATACTCCTTATTTCTTATTTCTTATTCCTTATTTCATTTATTGTGTATGACCCATTACAATTCAAACTGTACGGCACACAGTTTGGGAAACCGTGATGTATGGTATACTCTGTATACAGTTTATCATGTAAAGGTGAGAGGACACAACGTAATTAAATTAGTAATTAAAATTAAATATGACATGATCAGTCGGTCAAACTAATAATTGATCATTTAATGCACTGAATATCGGCATACCCTTATATTAAACAAATACATACATAATTATATAAAATTCCATTAAAATAAGCTATTGATTGATAACAGTAAGGTCAGATTATGTATGTATTTTGAAAAGTGTGCAAATGATAAAATTATAAATTGCATACAAATTGTTTTTTTCATCAGATATTCTTAAATGTACATGGGTGGTTCTACTTTTTTGTTGTCCTAACCATAAAACGATAGAGAAAGCTATTTACTACGTTTCATGTGACTAAAATATAGGAAAATTATCATAGATTCGGAATCTGAAGTCTAGCAGATTATTATATTTCTTATTAAAACCAATATTTTTTTATGGATTACCAAATCCAGACGGAATTTTTCGTGACGAAGGATACGTGTGACGAAATAAACAATTTTCCAGCAAGATTGTTATTAATCGTGAATAACAATAAGTTAGATCGAAAACTTTAGTCTATCGTAAAGATTGCATAATTGCAAATCATATTTATGCAAAAACGATTTGAAATTCATTAAAAAACGTAGTAGTTCCAAGCAATATCTAATGGGGACATGCCACATTAAAAGTTTGACACCATTTTTTATAAAAAAGTTAAATTTAAAGTATTAATGTAGGTAGGTCATTTAAACAGGACTTATTAATTTTATTTAAATAAAATAAATCTCAATTTCTTCATTCTGTATACAGTTTTAACCTTCGTTATTGTGGGGATAACCTTAATTTTTGAAAGACTTTAAAAGTAGAACCACCCACATATAGGTATCTATAAATCTATAATACCGATGAAAAAAAAGTTAAGTTTTTTCACTACAATTCATTAAAATGTATAGATATTGTATATCAACTATTGTTGAATTGAATTACATATTTTGCTTCCTTTTTTTTACCAAGGGAAAATAAAAAAGTTATGTAGTTAACTCTAAACAAAGAAAAGCTAGAAATTAAATTCTAAATTTTTTCTTTTATATACATAGGGAACGTTTCACAGTATAGTGACCAGGAACATGATACTTTTTCAATAACAATTTAACTCATGTGTATTAAGTCCCATAAGGATGTTGTATTTCACTTTTACCATGAAAAAAAAATTTAGGCAAAAAAATGGTAGAAAACATTTCACTGGTCATTGATTTGTAGGTAAACATGATAAAATGAAACAAAATTTATTATTATTGGTAAATTTAACTGATTTCAAAATCATAGTAGCAAAATATTAAATAATATAGTAGAACCTCTGATTACGGACACCTCTCTGAACCGACCCCTTTTATAGCCGGACAAATTTTTTATGACGATGGCATGCTATACTAAAACAAATGCATTCATCACTTTCTTAAGCGGACCTTCTGTTAACCGGACGCGGACCCAATATTTTTTGACGAAGACATATTATTTATACCCTGTTTCAAATACAACTGATCATGAGTCATCGTTAAAAAATAAATAATTTTTATATTCGAAACAAATCATTCGAAACGAACTATTCTTTTCTAAAAATAAACTGCAAATTTAAAATTTACATAAATGCAATAATGAAAGAGATAAAGCCAAGAAAACGGAAATTATTTAAATTCATAAGTGATGAAGCATGGTTAAATTTAAGTGAAATGGACCATAGTACATTATTAGGTTAGTCAAATGGTTAGGTATTATAATTGTTCATATTTTAACTTATTGACAGTGATTCTAATGTGACGATGCATTTGTAAACGTTATATTTTTGTATATAAGTACCTAAATTTGTTCATAAAATTGATTTCAGTTAAAAAATTTAAATAAAAAATTTTCAATTAAAAAATTAGTTATGAATACTACATTATTTAATGCTATTATTTACTCTGTCCCTGTTAAGCGGACACCTCTGTTAGCCGAACAGATTTTTGTATGACACTGCTGTCCTGTTAACAGAGATTCTACTGTAATTGGAATTATATTAACTTATTTTATTCGTTAAGTTGTTTTATCGTATTACACTTAACTTTTATATTTTTCTGGATAAATTTGTCTTTTCTACAGTTCAAATTTATTGTCAAAATCACAATTTGTTCTCAGTTCGGTCTCGACCTGGTAAAATATTATTGTACTATGTATAAGAAACAAATGCTTGTGTTTATACTATCCATATTAGTCACGTATCAGTCAAGCTCTAGTATGGATAGTATGAACAGACGTATTTGTTTCTTATAATTATTATACTAGACCGAGACCAAATTGAGAACGAATTGTGATCGGCACTGTACTGTGGATCGACCCTAACAGTGGAAAAGTATGTATTTCAAGTTTTATTGAAATATCTAAGAATGCGAACCCTTGGATTCAAATCAAATTAACACTGAGCTTGTATCCGAAGAGCAGTAGTATACACATGGATAGAAATGGCATACTGAACAAAATTTGGCCGTCACTTATACGGGGTTTACATTTACAATGATTTGCTGGTGCCAACAAAAGTGGCGCGCCAGTAAAAGCAAAATGAACGTGTAAACACCTACTGGCGTGCAAGGTAGATCAGTGCATGCACGGATGAAAAAAGTTAGCAACTTTCTAACTTTTCTGGCGCCAGTAATGATTTATGCGTCACTAAAATTAAAACATGCAAATGTAAACTTGTATTGGCGCCAGTATTATTTTAAAAATAATTAAATATCATTTTTGAGCGTTTATTCAGGTTTGAATATCATCTTTAAGTACCTATTATGTTTTTTCTCGTCTAATTCATTGTTTGCTTTACATTTAGATACAAATAAAAGCTATATATGACAATTAAGCGGGTTCTACACGATGCTACGAACGTTCCTTCCAACGTTCGATCGAACGTTTGAGGCAATTAAGTTCGATAGTTGATGCGACGAATGTATCTGCTACACGGTGAATCGAATGTTTGATCCAATACGAATGATGATGTGTTGATACTCAGGGGACGACGCTGTTATCTGTCTGATGTTATCTCTAATGTTATACACTGATGTTGTCTCTCTTCACATGAACGAGTCGTGCGCAACCAACGAACGCAACCAACATTGACCTTCAAACGTTCGAAGCATCCCTTTGACTCGGTGCAAGAATACCGACATCGAACGGGACACGACCAAATGCGAATGTTTGACGCTCGACATTCGACACTCGTAGGTTCGAACAACGGCTACACGATGCTATGAACCATCCAACGTCGAATGTTGGAAGGTGTTCGTAGCATCGTGTAGCAGCGGCATTATTTATCCAATTCAGCCATTTGTGACCTGCGCAGTACTTACCAAATTATATACCATGCAAATGATGTGTAAACGAACGTGCAAGTAGTGTAAACTTTACAGACATGCAAACTTAAAAGTGGCGCCAGCAAATCATTGCAAATGTAAACCCGTTATTAAGCGACACTGGATCTGATAAGTGAAGGTGTTATAATATGTATCACTAATGCCCCGTATATGGTGACATTAGACTCATTTTATCAATTAAGGAAGAATATGGAAATTTTTGAATTTTCAATGAGTTGTGTGTACATACATATTTTGATTAAAGAATTGACTAATGTTTTAAATAGTTCAACGCTGTGTCATCAGGGGTCATTATTTCACAATATGATTTCATTTTATTTTATTTGTATAATATACAGTACACACATCCGGGGGATTGGTGTACCTACGTCTGTAAGGTCTATAGTCATATGATAGTCATAAAAACATCCAGACACTATTTACAACAATAATAATTTTAATTAAGCAGTCTATTAACACGACGGTCATAACCTATACTAACAAAAGCCCAACTGATACCTATTTTGACAGTTAATACATTCTATATATGGAATTATTGACGTCCTACGACGTGGTGTGTGAATTATTACGGTTTCATTTAACGTCTTATGACGTCAGTTACCGTCGAGGTGTTCCAACTATATTTATTTAACCATCATCCATTACTGTATTCTTTGCTAATGTATTTTGCTAAAATTTAACCCTTGCGGTAAATCTGTGACAATAAATTTCTTCTTCAGACTCTATAAAGAATCACACAAATGATTAAATTTAATACTTTGTGCGAAAAAACCGAAAATTCATAAGAAATCCATAGTTTATTTTGTGGTGAATATTCGAAAGAAGAAAAAATTTAATATTATTTTGTTTGCATTTATATTATAATTGGATCATAATAATAATAGCATAATTGCTTAATAAATAAATAGAATACTTTTTTTTTTTTTATTAAATATAGATAATACAATATTCCGCGTAGTTTTAATTGGAATATATTGAACTACACACACCGGCAGAATTAGCGGAACATACAAAAAATCTGTAAAAATGAAACAAACCATTTAATTTTAAGAAAATATTAATCTTATTTAATTATTCACTTAAAATTACATGTTCACAAGTCAATATACCTTTGTAAATAATAAACAAATATTTTACTTCGCAAAAATACCACTTTTATTTTGAAACAATATTGTCACAGTTTCAAAATAAAAGTGGTATTTTTGCGAAGTAAAATATTTGTTTATTATTTACAAATATGGAATACCATAAAGTAACGCTCAAATCTATTAATATCAATATACCTTTATTTTGGTAACAAAACAAGTAACCATATAAAATGGCAAATTTTTGGAATTTTATACCCTCTAAGAATAATTTAAGTTAAAGATTACTTAATAGAAAATGAAACACAGCGTTTAAATCCCGCCTGGTTCCTCCCGTGCTTTTATCAAAGTTTCCATTCGTTTTTCTATACTCAGAATGATGTTATCTATAGTATCCTGGGATAGATAGTCTTTGCCATTCATCAATTACGGCATTTTGAAGGTCGACCACATAGAGAAGAAACGGCATTTGAATTCGAAAGTGACAGACCTCTTAAAAAGAATTGCATCAATAATATAAATAAAAACAATTCTATGGAAAGTCAATTGATTCGTTACTTCAATATTATCTTAAGTAAAAATGAAAAAAAGCCGCCAACTTTGTTTAATAAATAGGTTTTTAAATTTTTTTTATGTTCCGCTAATTATGCCGGTGTGTGTAGTATACAGTTCGACAGCCATATTTCTTGTGTACTATGGTGCTACGCTTTCACCAAATTCCTAAACATTCGATTACTTGTCCTTTGACCATGAAAAACAACTTTCCAACCCTCATACGTCACTTAATTAAATAAATATTTTGTATATATAAGACAATGTAACTAATCAATATTGTTCATTTTTTGTATCATCAAAAGTAAGCCTGGATATTGTAATTTTTGGTTTTTGAAATAATAAATTTAATTATTACTTAAATTTAATTGTTGTTATTTGATAAATTCGAATCAAAGTGAAAAATAGTAAAATCGAAGATAAACTATATCAAAAGATTATACTTAAAAATAATACATCTTTGAGTGTTAATCCTCAAATAAAATAATTGATTAACTGGTGACAGCAACTGCATATCAAGCTGCCCAATAAATTGTCAACGTAGTTGCTAACTGGAAGCATCGAAGATCATTGGTCCACTTTCCGTAATTGTTCAAGACGACATCAAGGGATCAAAGGATCACTGGTTCATCACCTCCAATCGCTCGACACGACAAAAATTGGTGACAGCGGTGGGATATCAAGCTGCCCAATAAATTTTCAACGTAGTTGCTAACTGGAAGCATCGAAGATCATTGGTCCACTTTCCGTAATTGTTCAAGACGACATCAAGGGATCAAAGGATCACTGGTTCATCACCTCCAATCGCTCGACACGACAAAAATTGGTGACAGCGGTGGGATCCAGCTGTCTACCGTTGTATCATCAAAGGCACACGGAATCATCTCCCAGGGATACCTGCACCGAGACCCGTGAATACTTCATGAATACAACCCCAACTGGATCAACCAAGGAACACATCCTTTCGACAACATCATCGTGGAGAGAATCGGAAACGTTAGAAGAAGGCAGCAGTAGCACAATTTCACAAGTAAGTGATTCAAGTTATTCTCGTCTTCCCGTTTCACATTCTCCAACCTTATATTTAACCCTTTCACAAGAATCTATTTATAACAATTTAAACAAAATGAACCTCGACAATACTATTCCGGACACAACAAACCTTACTAACGATGATACACAAAGTGAACCGGGCACATCTAGCTCTATTCACACAAATCGTAGGCCCAATTTTAATTATATACATTGGATTGACAATTTTAACCCAATCGCAGAAGGTGCTTTACACTTTTTAACTCAGGTCGGTAATACGTTGAAATTCGCTCCAGATTACTTACATGACGAAATTTTGGCTTACACGTATAATAAATTACCTCTTTCTATACAAGAGAATGTATCTGAAATAAATTATAATGAAATTAAACGAGTCATCAAACAAAAATATCAAACCACGCGCACTCAATTTTTAGTTGAAAACGATATTGCAAAATTAAAGCAATCACACGGAGAAAATATTCAGTCATACTTTTCAAAAGTAAATTCATTGAGAAATGAACTACTGAATATTCTTCGATCTGAATCACATATCACTCAATTCATGCAAAATAAAATATTTGTGGAAAAAAGTATTGCTAATAGATTTTTAGTCGGATGTAACCCTCAAATTTCTATTCATCTTATGAATCCACAATATGAATTTGCCAGTATAGATGATATTTTCCCTTACGCGTTACAATATGAAAATAAATTACAAGAATTAAATACTTTCAATAAAAATTCTAATTCTAATAGCCAGTTAGAAAAATATTGTAGGAATTGTAAAACAAAAACTCACAACACACGGGATTGTAGGAGGAAAAATAACCACCCTAATTCAAATAATAATAATTTTAATTTAAATAACAATAGTAATAATAATACAAGTAACCAACAGTTAAAAACTTACGAATCTAAATTTTGTAGTTATTGTAAAAATAGAGGTCATGTGATTGAAGAGTGTCGTAAGAAAAGATTTAATGAAAATCACAGAACCCCTCTTCCCCAATCCATTAGACAAATCGAAAATCATTTAAACTCCAACACATCCAATCCAGGGGTCGTGGATATGGATCTAACCCATCAAGACCCAACCATCACATCAACCAACCCTCAACAATCAATAACATTGGAAGATTTTACATATCCAGCTATTCCAATAATTCCCTAAATAACCTACATAAAATGCAATTTACATGTCCTCAAAGCAATTCGAACAAATTAAATCTACTTATAGACACAGGGGCTTCAATTTCGGTAGTTAAAAATAACGTCCTTAAAAATTCTCACATTGATAACAAAGAATCTATACCCATAAGTGGAATTGAACATAATATTCAATATACATTAGGATCAACACCAATAGAATTACAAATAGGGAATAATAAATATCCTTTCGTATTTCAAGTTATTGACGAAAAATTTTCAACCCCAGTAGATGGTGTAATTGGAATTGACTTTTTAAAAACTTTTAACGCAAAAATTGATATAACTAATCATTTAGTAACACTAATACCACAAAAAATAAATAATATTAACAATGAACGATTAAATAAAATTAAAGAAAACTTAAGACTTGACCATCTAAATGGTGAAATAAAAGAAACAATAACAAATGTCTGTTTAAATAATCAAAATATATTTCAACTTGAAGATGATCAACTTACCGTTAATAATATTCTAAAACATGAAATTAAATTATCTGATCCAACTCCAATATTCGTAAAAAATTATAGATTTCCTAAAATCCATGAAACAGAAGTAAAAACACAAATTAATAAAATGCTTAAAGAAGGTATAATACGTCCTAGTGAATCACCCTTTAGTGCTCCCATCTGGGTAGTGCCAAAAAAATTAGACGCATCTGGTAAACAAAAATGGCGTATTGTAACAGATTATAGGCGACTAAATCAAGTTACAATAGAGGACAAATATCCTCTCCCTAACATTGAGGATATTTTAAGCAAATTAGGCAACGCAAAATATTTTACAACACTCGATCTCGCTTCTGGTTTCCATCAGATAGAGATACGAGAGGAAGATAAGTATAAAACAGCGTTTACAGTTCCAGGGGGTCACTTCGAATATAATCGAATGCCTTTCGGGTTACGAAATGCTCCTGCAACTTTTCAACGCCTAGTCAATCTAGCTCTTCAAAAATTACTTAATAGTCAATGTTTCGTCTACATTGACGACATAATTGTTTACGGTAGTTCGATAGAAGAACATAACAAAAATTTAAATGATGTATTTAATGCTCTTCAAAAAGCAAATCTTAAGATACAGCCTGATAAATGCGAATTTGTCAAAAACGAAGTAGAATACTTAGGGCACGTCTTAACTCCTACAGGAATAAAACCAAATCCAAAAAAAGTAGATGCAATAACTAAACTTAAAAATCCGCGCAATCAAAAAGATATTCAGTCATTCCTTGGTCTTGTAGGCTATTACAGAAAATTTATAGAAAACTTTTCCGATAAAGCCAAACCATTAACAACATTATTACAAAAAGACAAAAAATTTGACTGGACAACTGAATGTCAAAATTCATTTAATACCTTAAAAAACTCATTAGTAACTTTACCAATATTAAAGTATCCTGATTTTAACAAAAAATTTATTTTAACTACTGACGCATCAAATTTAGGGATAGGTGGCATATTATCGCAAATGTCTGACGATAATAAAACCGATTTACCAATTGCATATTTTTCACGGACATTAAATAAAACAGAACAAAACTATTCCACAACGGAAAAAGAATTATTAGGCATTGTTGAATCTGTAAAACATTTTAGGCCTTATCTGTATGGTGTTAAATTCACCATAAGGACAGATCACAAACCGTTACAATGGCTGTTTAATTGTAAGGATCCAGCCAGCAAACTTGTTAGATGGAGACTGAAACTCGAGGAATACTCCTATGATATTCAGTACAAAAAAGGATCAACCAATACAAATGCAGACACACTCTCGCGTCCCATTATGCAAATAGCACGCGATTACACACTTGAAAAAACGTACGCAAATTTTAAAAAATGGCAGGAACTCCAAACCGAAGAAATCAATTTTAATATAGTTAACCTTCCGTTAGAAAATTTAGATAACGTTGTATTACCTTTTTCATGCGATAAATCTGAAAATAATAGATTTTCAAGTTTTATTTTACCAAAAATTCAAAATAAACAAAGTTTCCTTTTAAATCAAACTGAACTCATTAGTTATGATAATAAATCATTATATTTATTAATATGTAAAGAAACCGCCCATGAACACATTACATTAGAAAACCTGTTTAGCTCTCTATATACTTTATTTCAATATTTAGAAATCATACAGGTAGAAGAAATATACGTATACAATATACCCCAATTAAGTCTTAATATAACAGATTTAGATTTTAAATCCTTACTCGCATATTTTAATGTTGACAATATAACAACAATAAATATTTTACGCGTTTCAACAGAAATAGTTAGAGATCTTACGGATAGGCAAAAAATAATAAAAGAAGCTCACGATGATCTTCTTAGCGGTCATAAAGGAATTAAAAACACAATAGACAAAATTAGAAAACGTTATTTTTGGAAATCAATAAATAAAGACGTCGAAGAATATATAAAAAAATGCGAACAGTGCCAAAAGAATAAAAAACAAAAATTATCAAAAACCCCAATGGTTATTACCGAAACATCTACTTCTTTTAACGAATTAATTTCACTTGATATATTAGGACCATTTAAAGAAACCGAAAATGAAAATAAGTATATATTAACTTTGCAAGACCAATTAACAAAATTCTTAAATGCTTACGCGATACCTCGTAACAATGCGGAATATACTGCTATTAAGTTACTAGAACATTGCACAAAATATGGATTCCCTACATCTATTTTGACCGATAACGGAAATAATTTTATTAATTCCACAATTAAAGAATTAAATAAACTTTTAAATATAAAACATAAACAAACCACCCCATACAATCCACAATCGAATGGTTCGATTGAACGTAGTCATGCGGAAATAAAAAATTATTTACGCAATTACGTTAATGAAAACCAAAATGACTGGGATATTTATACTAATCTCGCATGTTATACTTATAACACTACAAAAAATCGACATACAGGTTATACGCCATACGAGTTAGTATACGGAACACGAGCCAAAGAAATAAATTATAAACCCCATCTTCCCACGTACGATAACCTCGCGAACGACATTAATAACAAAATTAAAAATATACGTGAAAGCGCAAAAACAAATTTGACCATTAATAAAAATATTGCTAAAGAAAGTTACGATAAGAAAACTAAAAGCAAAACCTTTTCAATAGGAGATCAAGTATTATTATACGACAATAAAAGTCATATTCACGACAAAGATAATAAACTCAAACCACAATACAAAGGGCCTTTTACTATCATTAAGATTTGGCCTGAAAAACAGGTAGCTTGTCTAGACACACCCACTAATAAAAGAAAGAAAACACAATGGTTCCATTACAAACATTTGAAATTGTTTGTTTCAGATGGACAAAACCATGCTAATGACACTAATACTATTAATGCTCCAGACTACGACCAGCCTAGTACAAGCACAGCTAGTAATTAAGAAAGTAGACAAGAATCCTGGCATTTATTATAATCACATAGGAGAAGCAAAATTAGTTTCTAATTATATTAGTTTAATTCATATATTTAATATTAGTTATGTAGAAAAAATTTTTAACTCAATACCTTTTCACTTAGGAAATAATTATAATTTATGTAAGAAATTGCCAATGGATACACATTGTGAAACAACATTAAAACTAATTAGAAATGAATACGAAAAATTACAAATTAAATATAACGATCTTAAAAGTATATACACCACACACAAACGTGACAAAAGAGAAATTTCTTACGAACACGGATGGCTAGACGCTATAGGTAGTATATGGCATAAAATTAGTGGAAGTCCTGACGCAAATGACGGACAATTCTTTACGGACAATATAAATAAATTAGTTAGGCAACAAAAAGATATTAATAATATTATACAAAATCAAATTAGAATAATTACTGATAGTATTAATTCCATTAATCATACTCAACAACAAGTTGAATTAATAGAAGCTAAACTAAATGAAATTGTTGTAAAACATAATAATTTAAGTCAGAATTTAGATACAAACTCTCGTATCATTGAGGTAAACAGTCAAACATTATTTATCAAAGAACTAATTTCAATTATTAATAGACAAATTAGTCAATTTGAAACTGCTATAATATTAGCAAAACATAAAATTATTGATTTCAACATACTACCACCGAGAATCCTAATTAAAGAATTATCACAATTTAATAAAGTCAATTTACCATTTCCGGTCAATAATGACAATCTAGATAAATATTACAAAATTTCAGAAGTAAACATAATTAACATCAAAACAACCATAGTTATCGAAATAAAAATTCCTATAACTACTATCGACGACTACGATGTATATAAAATTTTTTCACTCCCAAGAAAAATTCCATACCATGATAACCTTTATAAAACCATTAAAGTCAATAAACCTTTCCTATTCACCTCAAAGACGAGATTGAATCATTTATTAGATACCACCATGGATAACTGCATCGAATACCAAAAGTCATCATACCTGTGCAAAGAAAATACATTGAAAGCGACGCAAGCAAGAGAATGCGAAACACTACTCTTCGAAATAACCACTCACGACATCCCACGTGAATGCGAGCAGCTCACCTACAAAGCCGAACAGGAAATATGGGAAATGATCCACCCAAACGAATGGATTTGCTCAATCAGTCAAAAAACGATCATATGTCCAAATACTAAACAACAAGTGGAGATTCAAGATACCAACATCATCAAAATCAACGGTCAATGTAAAGGGTTTACAAAAACAACTTCACTGTTACCCACCTTTGTCGCTTACACCAAAGAATTTCAAGACTTCGTTCCTGACATAAAAATACCCGAAGAAGAATGCAAGAACGAAACAATCAAACATTTTGCCGACATAACTCCTATACATTTGCAATATAGGACACTGGAAAAGCTAACTCAAAACTACCATCATCTCCAGGAACTAGACAACAAATTTTCAAGAGAAGTAAACGATCAAATACATTTCCTTGGACAAACTTATACCGCAAGTAACTGGTTTACAATTAAAATCATTAGCTGCGTACTAATTTCCTCGTTCATCTTCTGGCTGTTATGGAAATTGAATATATTCCAACTATTCAAATGGTTCACCAAAACAATAACCAAGGAGGGATCACCGTGTATCAACATATTCAATAACTGCTACGACCAAAGGCGTCAAGAAACTCTACATGAACCTGTTGTCCACTTCGCATCAGCCCCACTCATTGAAAACCAGAAAGAATTTCCGGCAGTACCAAAACCATATGAAGAACCACGAAGAAGTTCTACCAGAAGCTCTTCCCGGCATAGAAGAAAAATCAGCCCATTCCGTCTATAGTCTCATCTTAAAAGGGAGGATTATGGTGCTACGCTTTCACCAAATTCCTAAACATTCGATTACTTGTCCTTTGACCATGAAAAACAACTTTCCAACCCTCATACGTCACTTAATTAAATAAATATTTTGTATATATAAGACAATGTAACTAATCAATATTGTTCATTTTTTGTATCATCAAAAGTAAGCCTGGATATTGTAATTTTTGGTTTTTGAAATAATAAATTTAATTATTACTTAAATTTAATTGTTGTTATTTGATAAATTCGAATCAAAGTGAAAAATAGTAAAATCGAAGATAAACTATATCAAAAGATTATACTTAAAAATAATACATCTTTGAGTGTTAATCCTCAAATAAAATAATTGATTAACTGGTGACAGCAACTGCATATCAAGCTGCCCAATAAATTGTCAACGTAGTTGCTAACTGGAAGCATCGAAGATCATTGGTCCACTTTCCGTAATTGTTCAAGACGACATCAAGGGATCAAAGGATCACTGGTTCATCACCTCCAATCGCTCGACACGACAAAAATTGGTGACAGCGGTGGGATATCAAGCTGCCCAATAAATTGTCAACGTAGTTGCTAACTGGAAGCATCGAAGATCATTGGTCCACTTTCCGTAATTGTTCAAGACGACATCAAGGGATCAAAGGATCACTGGTTCATCACCTCCAATCGCTCGACACGACAGTACCTTTAATATATTTTTATACAATATCTAAATATTGTCTTAAAGTTTTGACGTTTTAAATGGTAATTATAAAATCCATCGAGAGATGTAAATTAAAAAGAGGTTTTAATAAAAGATGAATGTGCATAAGCGGAGTTTTTGGCCACAGATATGAGTTAGAGATAAACCGGTAAAATAATTTAATAGGAGTTGACGGACTGGAATTCTTTAAATAGTTCACTGTTGAGAGATTTGAAGATGGTCGTAAGACTGAAAACACGTTAAGTAGATTATTATTTGTATAGTGAATTTGACGAAATAATTAAAACATTAAATATTTTTAATATTTAAGATGAAATTTCACAAAGTAAATCTTCCAGTAGCGAATTATTTTAGATATGAGTTAAATTTGAAGCTGTTCATATCTATGTAATTCTTGTATTTTTTGTCTTGGCTGGCTCTAAGGAGAGAATAAACCAAATTGGCAAATTCTATTAAACAATTCGCGAACTCCTGTGGATTCGCAAACCACCTGTTGGGAACTATTAGTATAAAACATATTTTTATGACAATCAAAGAAAATTAGCAAAATAAGGCCACTTTGAGCCGTTTCCCCATTTCTTATCACTAAACTGATATTTAAATTGGGAATTTAGGTTTCAGCATAATTTTTATCCTAATATTTATATTCTTACATATAGGTATCTAGGTGTAATGTATTTATTTATTACGTATTTTACGTAATAATTTCTGATTGTGAACCTCGTATTATTATACAGTAGGTGGATTTTATTTTTAATAATACAAGTTTTTATGTAAATTACCAGTTTATTATGCAAAATGATAAATATATTATAATATACATAAAAATAGTCATTTTCTATAATAGGGTACTTGACAACTATACCATGCTTGAAATTTTTATGTAATGTTAAATAATTCTAAGAGTTGTTATTAACTATGTTTAATTTTGATGGCGAAACGAAAAAATGTTTAGTAATTAGTTAAAAATTTTATTTTGATACTCGTTAATTTTCAATAACGGTTAATTTTCAATAAAAGCTCCATTCAAAATGTCACAATTTGTAAACAAACAAGTTTGGAGGAAGTGAAATTATGTTTTGTTCTCAAAATTCCTATTAGCTTGAATTTACTAATTATTGATGTAATAATAATACTTAATCGATCAGAATTCAAATTAATACTCTTTCTTACTTAACATGTTATAAACATAATCATACTTTATAAAAAATGGCATCAACGTTCGTCTGTTTTCAAATTGTAACGTCATTAAAATGAGCTTTTTTCGCGGATTTTTTTCATTTTTTGAATAGTTATTTTTTGATAATTTTATAATTCGAAATTATAAGGCATTGAAAACATTTTTGCAATTCCAGGACTAAAATACATACTTTACTCGTATGTTTTAGTTTCAAGGGACTAAAAATACTTTTTTAGTCCCAGTTAGCAATCAGAATTTGTAGAATAACATGCAAGCGAAATTTGATTTAAATAGTGTTGCCAGGTATATTTCTGTAAATAATTACAAAAAATAGTATACAATGTTTGAGTTGATCCTTTCTCTGAATTATTGCACGCCTTCTGGCAGCAAACTGCATACTCGGGATCAAGAGTCAGATTTTAGTTCTGTAATATATAATATACCTACTATTTTTTAGCGAATTTCCAAAACTGGGAATTCAGCTTTTATGGCCGTTCTCCATGATGTAACTTGAGGCCGAGACTGTAACAGAAATATGTTTTTAGGTCCCTAGAATACGAAAATGATATTCACTAAAATTTATATATATATATATATATATATATATATATATATATATATATATATATATATATGTATATGCGATAACTCTCGAACGAAACGTTTAATGTTTATGAAATTTGGTGTGTACTGGTAAAATGGATTGGCTCGCCTAAGTTCGTGAGCCAGACACGTCGGATGCCCAGAAGTAGGTTTATCGGGCATTTTTTGTCAACAAAATGAGTTTTTTGCTAGAATTAAGCAATTTTTCAAAATTTTTTTTACTCGAATCGAAAGTAAAAGGCAATATGTGTAAAAAATGTTTTTGCACCATTGCTCTAAGTTAATTACTTTTTGAGAAAAGTTAGAAAATATGCTGGAAGAAATCATTTTCCATTACATTCACACTCACAGTCTTTTTTTTCTGTCTCATTTTTTTGCGAAGCTACATTCGAAAAAAAAAATGCTTTATAAGTGGCGTGTCATGATTTTTTTAATCCAATTTAACGATTCAGCTATATTCTATTTCTCTCAGTTGAATAAGTTTTTATAATCTATCTATTCAGGACGAGTTAACTCGTCTTAATCATTTAAAGAGTTAAGTTTTTATTGCTTGTCTACAATTTTTTAGTTAAATAAAAAATATTTTTTGGTCTAATAATTTTATTATCATTAAGAGTCTATTAAAATATTTATACTCATAGAAATTTAATTAAAAATGTATTAAACAAGGTGTTATATAAACAGTGATGAACAGTCAGTTAAAATATTTTAATCTAATTAAACTAACTAAGTGTATTAAACAAATATACAAAGATATTTGAAATCCATATTTGTCTCTCATATGAATTTTTATTTGTTCATTTTCAGATATCCGATCCAACCGTGGGCGTGGACTTCTTCGCACGAATAATAGACGTCAAAGACGGGACTCGAATTAAATTACAGTTATGGGACACGGCCGGACAGGAACGATTTCGTTCAATCACAAAATCCTATTATAGAAATTCAGTGGGTGCTTTGTTGGTGTATGATATATGTAATAGGGCTAGTTTTGAACATATTCCATTGTGGATGTTGGAAGCGAAACGGCATATTGAACCGCATAGACCTGTGTTCGCGCTTGTGGGCTGTAAATTAGATCTAGTCAGTAACGGGGGCAGGCGGGAAGTGTCGAAGGAGGAGGCAAGATCGTTTGCCGATCAATATGGTTTACATCACATCGAAACGTCAGCGAAAACTGGTTTAAATGTTGAGGAGGCATTTCGTACTGTTACACAGGAAGTTTACAATCGGATACAAACGGGCGAATATAAAGTGGAAGACGGTTGGGACGGGATTAAAACAGGGTTTGCAAGACCTAATGGACTTGATTTTAATTTAGTGGAAGCGGAACCGGCAAAATCATCTTGTTGTTGAAATGTAATTTTAAAAAGAAGTTTTAAGTATAATATCTCTTAGGTCTTAATTTTAGGTCTTAATATATTGATTATTTAATTGTAATTAGATCTATATATTCGACTATATTATGGATCGGTTCAGGTCAATTCAACACAGGGTATAAAGTATAAACCTAACCATCTCACAATTTAAGGAAATTTGGTAGGATTTATAGCCTCTATACAGACTTAGGAATACCAAATTTTATTATAACGTGTCTACCAGTTTGGAAATCATAGATATGTAAATTTTCAAAAAAGCCCAAAAACAACCGTACATCAAAATTTTAAATGTGGAATCTCTCCTTGACTCTTTACTGAAATTCAGAGCTGGGAGAGGTCTAATTTTACAGCATTTTCTAAGGCTTTTACTATTGCATTATTTTTCAATGTTAAAGGACTCCGAATTTTCAACGAAACCACGAATTCCAAAAAAAAGAATTCTGCGTCTTAACACTAAATTCATTATAATCCCATTTTGATATTTTGCAAAATGATTTACAAATGCATTAGCTATTTCTTGGGTTAATTAACCCTAGAATCATACGTTGGTCTACGAGAAACGTTAATCATACATCGACGTCGTTTTGACGGATGGACTTTTTACGGAGAGTTTTAGAGTTTATTTGCAAAAAACATTTTTTTTACATAACAATACTACAAAAGCGAACAAAATATTTAAAAAAATTGGATTTGGAAAAATTTCTTAATGTAAATATTTATTAATTTTTTTTAATCTCTTTATCAAAGCATATTTTCATTATAAAAATTAAAAAATAGATAAATACATCAATTGTATCATAAAACATGTGTTTCAAATAATTAATTTATGAACTATTATGAGTCAGTGGACATGTGTGACTTTACAGAATGTGAAATTTCTCAGTCATAAATATTCCTATAGATATGTAGTTATTTCCCCATTAGGCACATTTGTAAATTTTCTAAAATTTGTTAGTAATTTTTCGAATAAGATCTCAAAAAATAATAAAAATTAAAATATTTTCCACAAAATAAATTGTTAATCTTTTATTAAGTCACTTGAAACGCATTCTTTAGTTTTCGATTCAATATATTAAAACTTCAGTATTATGTCGTCTCTATAAGTCAAACAGCTGTAATCATCTTTCACATTATCATAATCATTGAATAAATTAATTATAACATGCATATCTTTAATAAATTTTAGAAAAATTAGGAAAACTTGTATGTGAAGTACAAAATCTTTAAAAAAAAAACATCGCGTAATCATACATCGACGTCCTTTTGACGGACACTATTTCAATACAAACAAAACGACAATGACTATAAACAAAATAAATACGTCTTATGTGTTATAACAACAAATAAATTAGATAACAGAAATCTCACGGCAAGCAGGTACCGACAAGTTGTAGTATTGGAGCAGGTAGAGAAGTTCGTTCGTCGTTTTGATGTGTACGTATGATTCCAGGGTTAAAATTTGTTCAAAATATATTTGACAAAATTTTTTAGAAAATGTTGCAAATTGGCATCTTCTCCAGGTCTGTATCTCAATAAAAAAAAGCTTTCAGAGCGATTTAAAAATTCAATTGAAACAAAAAATAATTTATATGTACATACCGCTAAATTTGATGATAATTTGAAATGATCGTGTAAAAAATATTTTGGAATTGTATTGAATTGACCTAAATTGATTCTTATGCATAATAATAATATATACAGAATACACCAAATTGTTGCTTTTTATAAAGTACGCTTATTTTAACTGGGAATTTTGTGATAAAAAACATGTTCTATTACTTAAAATCGTCCTCAAAAATTTTTAAAAGACAACTAGTGCTCGATGGTCGTCCTACTATCTATTTAGATGTGTTATTAGAATTAAATTCCGCAATACTCAATATAATCCAAACTCTGCTGTTGAATATATTTAAGTAAAAGTATTTCATATTATCTACCATAGATGAAATTAAATGAAAAAAAGTTAAATTTAACCATCCGCACAAAGTACATATTATGGTTAGCTCTCACTAACAATAAAATTAATTACGGAAAACATAAATTTTCTAATTTACTGCTAGCAGCGGCAGTAACTGTAACCATTTTAATTGCATATTTTTTTGCATACTTAAAATTAATGAAAAATTTTATACGAGAAGACGTCTATAATTTTTAGAAAAATATCTCGAATATTAATATTGTTTTAAAATAATTTTAACAATATAAATTTTTAAAATGATTTTAACCAAGTCACAAGAATTTATTTTTAAATTTTGTATATATTAGAGCTTATTTATTTAATTTTTAAAATTGCTCCCATTGTTGAAATAGAAAAAAACTATTGTAATTTAATTAAGTCCTTAAATAAGTATATTTTTAAATTTAATATTTTCATCGTACATTTTAAATATTGTCAATTCAAGAATAAAGTAACTTAAAATGTATTCTTACATTTTAAAAATAAAAAATATATATCTTACATTGATATTTGTCACATCAGTGTGATGCCAATGGTCAAACTTTAAAGCAGCTTCCTCAGAAGTAAACTATTAATATTGTATCACAGAAATTTTTAATTAACAAATAGTTATTTTACCGATTAAATAAGTTTAAACTACGGTTTTTACGACTGAACTTGATTAATATGTATAATCTGACATCTTAATTTAGAAGTTTTAGTTTGTATTTTGTTAATTTTCATGCTGATGTCATACTAATGTGGTATTTATCCGAAATAACACTGTATTTTATTTTATATCATCACATTTACTGTAAAATTTCAAAAATATTTTATTCCTATTTTATTTTTTTATAAAAATACAAGTAAAATTTGATTACATTGCATTTTTTTATTCGTTTAACCATATCAAATAAGGATGAGATTTTTGAAGTCAGTATTGACGACAATTTTACACTGCAAAAGATTTTTATCTAAAAAATTCATGTAATATTTTATAAAAACTAAAAAGAAATTTTTGAAGTGATTTTTTAATTTTAATTTTTTTGAACAAGGCTTTTTCATTAAAGTCGTATACTATTATGTATTTGATATAAATAGAAAATATCAGTGATAAAAATTATTTGATTAAAAATGTGATAGATTGGTATGTTTCCGGAACGCTAACGATATACAAGCTGGTAGTCACTCATACAATAGAGTGACACATGTTATTCAAATAAATTCGGTAAATTTTTTTTATACTCTATTAATATTTAAAAATTTAATAGTGATAATAAAAGCCTAATTTGTAACTTGAAAAAAAAAAATATTTTAAATTATAAAATATTTTAAAAATTATAAAACGCGTCTAGCTGAAACTTGGCTGGAACCTAATTAAACAACCGAAATATGTAAATCATGTAAAGGTGCGGACCCACCGAAAAAAACATTTGCTTCAAATGTTTGTAGTTGTTTGCAAATGTTTCCAACTGTTTTTAACTGTCTGCGAACACACTGTTTCCACTGAATAAACAGTTACAAACGATAACCCGTTTGCGAATGTTTGTAGCTGTTCCACGTATGTCTATATAAATGCATATGTATATCACAATAACATCACATATAAAAAAAGACTCCAAGTAAAGAACTTACTGTTAGCACTATGTCGATCGTAATAATCTCTAATCAAAAGAGGAAAGAGAAAACATAGATTTTGGATATCGAATTTTTTAAAAACAAGAAGCTCTATACAGTTATTAACAGACTTAAAAACAGACCTTAGGAGCGGTTTATTTTAAAATCGTTGCCGTATGTCATCGGAAGATTTAGAGCTTTTAATTTCCCAAATTAGCCCAAAAATTTGTAAACGGGATATTAACTACAGAGACTGTATACCCGTCGAAGTTAGACTAGCGATAATGTTTTAACGAATTTCCAGAATAGAATTCAGCTATTACAGCCACTGTCAAGACGCGACTTTAGCCCGGGACCAGGGCTGGGAACTATTTAAAATTATTTCAATATTTTAAGAGTTAAATTTCGTTTTCATATCATACAAACTTTACCAAATTTTCTCAAAAGACTGCCTTTATTTAATTTCAGTACGTTTGACATTTTTTTAACTTTTTTTAAAATTAATATAAAAAATGATAAAAAAATTTAAAGTAAAGTATTTTGCATTTTATAATCCATTTTAAATAGCTATTTTCTATTTTTTATTTTAAATGTGTTCTGCAAAACCACTTTGTATTGTATTTTAAATGCATTTTTGGAAATCATTTTCCATTTTCTATTTTAAATGGCTTCTATGAACCATTTTTCCCAGCCTTGCCCGGGACCGGCAGAAATTTGTTTTGAGGTCCCTAGAAATTGAAAATAATATTCATATATATATATATATATATATATATATATATATATATATATATATATATATATATACAAATATATATATATATATACATATACATATACATATAAATATATATATATATATATATATATATATATATATATATATATATACATATGTGTGTGTGTGTGTCCGCACTATAACTTTCGAATGAAACGTCCTACTGTCACAAAATTTGGTGAAAATGTTGGAAGTCCCAAACAGTTGGATAAAGTTCTTTAGCCAGACACGTCCGATGCCCGGAACATGGCTTTGGGGCATTTTTCGTGCAAAAATTAGGTTTTTTCCAAAATTTTCCCTTATTCAAAAGTTTTTTAAACGGAAATTTTTATAAGCGAAAATTCGCTGTGTTATGCAGGATGCTGCGACAGGGGTATTTTAGCTACAAGAGATTCTTACAAAAGCCTTATATCTTTTTCAAATTTCGAGGCAGTTAATTAACAAAATAATTCAAAATAATTTCCGAAGTATACACAGCCTTCTTCTTTGGCCTTTTCACTTATGAACGGCGAGAGTAAAGATTTCCACGCATTCTGCTTTTTAATTTGATTATAATAAAATTTATTGGTGGTTTGCCTTATTTCTGGTTTTGATTTATAATATTTGACTAATTTCAGAAAATTTTTCATTGGCTCAATCCATGTTACTTTTAGTCGTTTATTAATTTAAAATTACAATAATCCTTTTTAAAACACAAAACTATGCTGTTATATTTACAACAAAGTAACAAAACTAAAAATAATAATTATACATATGAATATAATATGTATGTTTGTTTGTTCGTATGTATTTCATATCACATACCGTCTCCACTAGAAAAACACAAAACCCACCAAACAACGAATTCCCTTTGATGTACCGACTTTGGTTGAAACACTACAAACATTAGCAAACAATTGCAAACATTCGTGACGATCGTCTCCACCAAAAAAATTTTGTGTTCGCAAACATTTGCAAACAGTTTGTGCGCTTGGTGGATCCGTACCTTAAGAGTCGATCACTTTGCTTAACATTGTTCAGTGACAGACACATCTTGCTATTGGCGACGCAAAGATTACGCGCGCGCCTCTGGTGATAAAATCAGAACTACTATCAAGTAATATACGTATACGTTAAATTGGGGAAGAAATATGTATTACACAAATAATGTGCGAGTTACTAGATTTTATATACCAATTAAACGTATGCGTATATTTTTACTTGATAATAGTTCTAATTTTACCACAGAAGGTGCAAATGAAAATCTTTGTGTCGCCAATAAATATAATGTTTTGGTAATTTTGATTCAAGTTTCAGTTTTTTATTTTTTGTTTTGTATCAGTTCCATTGTATCATTCAAGACACTATTCATTTAATGGTTGGAAACACTAGCGTCGCTAGTATCGGTGTCAAGAATCCGGGAGGCCACGCTACGCCATACGACGCGCGATGTGTAACTATAGTAGCTTAACAAGAAAATTTTTTGTAATTTTAACTTACCAATATTTTTTTAGATAATTTTTTTTTAAACTTAGCATGTAATTCTGTAACGATTTAGGCAATAAAAGAAATACATGCATATTACTTAGTGATATATTTATTTTCTAAAGATCTTTTATTTTATAGGGTAATAAAGTCAAACAACGTTATGTATTTTTTTCTTTTTAGTTATTTTAGCAATATTTAATAAGTTGCTGAATACACCAGTGCATCGAAATAAGAAAGGGCAATTGCATTTGTATTGGTTTCAGAGATAAAAAAAATTACACAATATTACATATAAACAACTTTTAGAATAAACAAACCATTATATAAGTATACAGGATGTAATTTTATCAACTCTTATTATATTTTTCTTTTGGTGAATTTTAATAAAATTTTACCCGATGATTTAGAATGGAATTTTCATGTAAAAATCATTATATTTTGTTCCAATATCATAGTTAAAGTTTTTAAAGACTTAATTCATTTGCCAGGCAGTTTTGAAATCAGTAGTATACCAAATGAATTCTTTTCAAAACGTTTACCTGTTAAAATTACCGTTAACCTTTCTAGTCGCTACCATCGTGCTTTTTTATAATCATGCGAACATTGACTATTACATTGCAATAAATAATATGATTTTCACATAAAAATCCTATTCTAAAATTTTATCAAAATGCACCAAAAGAAAAACTGATGAAAGTTAATAAAGTTACACCCTGTATACATATAATGGTTTATTTATTTTAAAAGTTGTTGATATTATTTTGTATTTTTTTTTTTTTATATATATCCATGTGACCAGTACGTACGCAATTGCATTTCCTTATTTCGATGCGTTAGTGTAATGAAGTAAACTACCAAAATATTCTTTTATAATTTAATGTTAATTTTGGCTGTACACCGAATTTTTTTTTTAAATCTTTTATGCTAAAAAGTTACTTTATAATACTTAATCTGCTATTACTTTAATTTTTTATGACGAATTAACGGTTATAGTTAATTCTTAAAGAAACTAGCTGTGAAACTAAAAAGAAAAAGAGAAAATATTTTATTATAATTGATTTAAAAAGAGCTTAACAAAGTAAATATAGTACTCATTAAATTTTAACTAATATAAAAAATTGAAGGGCTGGTGTCTCCGCAATAATAGCAACTAAAATTGACTCAAATTTATTTTATTTTATTTTATTTTATTTTTTTAATTAAGAACGGCAACGGCTTTATTTACAGTTATCAGAAGAGAGTTATTGACGTTTCCCGTTTATAAAAAAAAAATTAAGATTTTAATCAAAGCAATTTAATCAAAATTTTCGGAATTAAAAAACTATTTTGAATAGATACTTTAATAAGCTTAACTATTTCAGCAACATTACTATCTTAGATAGTAGATAAGTAGAAATTAGAAAAATATTATGGTGAAGCCAAAAGAAAATATTTTACAGAAATGTATACATGTACTAAATAATTTAGAATTTTCAACCCTAATCTTAGAGTACGGTATCTCTGCTAAAAGTTTAACACCTTGACGGTTACTGACGTTATAAGACCTTGGAACTCACATATCACGTCGTAGGATATTGACAATTCCATATAAAGTGTATTAGCTGTTTCACAGTATACCAGTTGTATTATAAGTTATGACCATCAAGGTGGTAAAATACTTTATATTTTAAATGTTTTTCAAGTTTTTTTAAAATTTTTTTGTATATATTTTTTTAATCAAAATTTGTACACCTTTTTGGAAACTATAAAATTTTATTTTCTCAATAAAATTGTCATTCGTAATATTCATGATATTTATATATCATATTTAATTGACGTCAGTAAAATCTTGAGCATTGTAGCATTCGATTTTTACAGTATTATATTACTGAGGTTCTTTTAGCGAATTTCCATTCTGGAAATTCAGCTATTACAGCAGCTCTTATGGTAAGACCTAAGTCTGGGAGAATTTGTAATGGTAGAAATTTGTTTTAGAGCCTCTAGAACCCGAAAATCGACTTCACTAAAATTTATATATATATATATATATATATATATATATATATATATATATATATATATATATATATATATATATATATATATATATATATATATATATATATGTATATGTGTTTATGTGTGTACACGATAACTCTCGAACGAAACGTTTAATACTTATGAAATTTGGTATGCATACTGGAATCCGCACTGGCTCGGCTAACTTCGTTAGCCAGACACGTCGGATGCCCAGAAGTAGGTTTTTTCGCCATTTTTTGCCATTTTTAGTGTTTTTTTTTGCAAAATTTGGCTAGAATTCAAAAATTTTTTTAATTTTTTTTTTGACACCATCGAAAAGGGCTTAAAAAATTGCATAAGATACGCTTTTAAAACATTGTACTAAGTGAACTAGCTTATAAGAAAAATTAAGAAATTTGCTGAATTTTTTTACAATAAATGTTTTATCGTTTTAGCAATTCTTTTTTAAATAAAACAAGTGCTAGTTAGTTATTCAATATGTATGTATGTATGTGTTATAATAACAATAGCTCTGTCTCGTCTTTTTAAATTAAAATTAGTCAGATTTTTTAAGAGTACGTTATGGAAAGGAAATTTTTGTATGATGTCCTCCTTTAGAGAGAAAATATAATTTATATATATTTACATACCTAGAAAAAAAATCGAAAACTATAGTTATGTAATGTAATAATATGTTGTTAAATGGATGTATGCTATACTATATGAGATTCGTTAGGGTCCTGAAGACCCAAAAGCGCCAAAAATTAACTACTGAACTGATTTTGAAAATTGTTTCACTATTAGAAAGCTAAACTATTTTAAATGGATACAGGTCTTAGATGAGATCCGCCAGTGCCCAATATTTTGAAATTCGCTATGTTATGCAGATGCTGCAACAGGGGTATTTTCTTATTCATTTAGATAGTGTTTTTAAAAGAATGAAAATTTTATTTTAAATGTTTTAGACAACTAATCAATAATTTCATTATTACAATATTTAGAATGTTTGTGTTTAAACGATATATCATGGTACTGATTAATTTTACATAACAAAGTCATTACAGTATCAAATACTAAAGTTCAAAAAATTCATGTAAAAATTGTGATACATGTGTACATTTAGTATAAATATTTTTTTTATTTTTTAACATTAACAAATCAAAGAAAACCGAAAATGGATACTAGGATATTTTTAGGGATATTTTTAGTGATGTTATACTCTTGCCATGTCAGTCATAAATAATTTTCTTTTTTGTTTTAAAAAATAAAAGATTTGTTGACTTTACATAACGGAGCAGTTACACAGTGGCAAACACTCGCATCTGTCGGTTACGTTTTAACGCAAAATGTTATTTATAATACAGTTTATTAAATAATTTTTATATTATCAATAAGATGTTTAGTGTTAGACAAATAGATGTCTAGTGTTAGACTATTGCAAGTGTTTACTTTCATGAATTGGCACATTTTTAAATCAAGCAGTTACATGACATTGGGCCTATTCGTATCGCTATTAGCCAAAGTGGCTTGCTCTTACTTTTAAGAACATTACACTTTTTTGAAGTGTACTCTCCTTACTTTTGAAATATTTGTATATTCCTGTCTCATTTTCCATGTTCTTGAGAGAAGGGTGAATGTATGTTACGATGTATACATACCTTCACCCTTCTCTCAAGAACATGGAAAGTGAGAGAGGGATATACAAATATCTCAAAAGTAAGGAGAGTACACTTCAAAAAAAGTGCAATGTTCTTAAAAGTAAGAGCAAGACACTTTGGCTAATAGCGATACGAATAGGCCCATTGACAATACATACTCCTTTTCTTTAGCTTTATGAAACTATTACTTAACTGTATCAGTAACATATTGCTTTTAAAAAGTCACCAATAGATGTCAGTAATAGCCTGCTGCAAAGCTACTTCGTTCCGTGAAGTCATTCATTAATATTTCATTCAAGTTTAAGAACAGTTAATAATCATAAGACAAAATCTTGCTCACCTTTTACAAAAAAAAAGAATATTCAATGAATTTGGCTTAATTTCATCTCTTTATAATTTGGAAAAGCTCAGCAGAATTTACTATTGTCCTAAAGATACGTGCAAGATTTTTTACTTTAAATATGTAGATTTAGAGTTGTTTTTTTTTTCTAATGGATAACAATAATTTTTTGTTATCTATTAGAATTGGGCGAATAATTGGGCGAATTTGTATCGGCGTAAGCGAAAGCAGCTTGCGCTCAAATGTAAGCAATGTGTGTTTGAAAACAAACGCAGTTAGCTTGCTATTGATATGTATGCATATTCCTCTCTCACTTTTCATGTTCTAGTGATAAGGGTGAGAAGTATATGTATAGCCATGTTGGCTATATATATATGTACTTCTCACCCTTCTCACTAGAACATGGAAAGTGAGACAGGAATATACATACATATCAATAGTAAGCCAATTGTGTTTGTTTTCAAACACATATTGCTTACACTTGAGCGCAAGCCGCTTTCGCTTACGCCGATACGAATTGGCCCATATTTATGTGTAATAATGGTTTTCACACAATAAAAGCCATAAGTAGTGTCGCCATCTAGTGACCCCTATTGAAATTTTGTATAGCTTCCTAAACTACTTAACCACTTATATATAGTATATGTTTTTTTTTTTTTGTATATCACTAAAAGTTACTGAAAATACAACATCCGTTTTGACTTTTTTTTAACTTAGTGATACAAAAAATCAAAACGATGTTGTGTTTTCAACAGCTTTTAATGATATTCAAAATAGCTACATACATATCATGAGTGGTTAAGTTAGGATATTATAAAAAATTTCATTTAAAGTCACTTTATTGTGTAAAAGATCTAAGTAAATTTAATCCTTAGCTTGCCATCCTCGGTTTTTTGATTACTGAAAAAATTTTGTTCAATGTCTCCATTTTAAATCTTTCCTACTAATCAAAAATCATCAACAAATAATTAGTTTTCGACATTGATTTGAAAAAATGATTTAATTTAATCCCAGACCCATGGATAGCCAAATCGGGAATCCATAGAGGATTGGCTGCTGAGGGTTTTAAATAAAATAATTAAAAATAATATTTGTAAGGTCTGACTACATTACTTAATAATAATAATAATAATAATAAAAGTCTTACAATTAAAAATAATAAGGTTATCTGTTACATTTAGCACTACATATTTCTAACGTAATTTTTCTTATATATCAATATTTCTCAAATTATTAAAAATTCAGTAACATGCAATTTTAATATAAACTAAATATAAATAGACTTTTGAATATACATGTAATTTTTTTATAATATACATTTATTTGTAACAAAGGTTTGTACAGAATGTTTTTTTATCTAAAAATGTAGGTTTAAAAATATAAAAAAAAAATGTTTTAATTATTATTCGTTAAAATAATTTTAATAAAATATTTATAATTATATTTGCTTTTATTAATGTTGCAATAAATTTATTATAAAGTTGAAATGATATTTGTGTCTAGGTTCAAAATGCGTATGTAATAGATGCATCGCAAAGGCTGAGTTTTTTTTATGATAATAACAACTGGTATCTCGTGCTGCAAGAAATAGAATCGACTAAATGCACAAATCATGAATTAGGGAGAAGAGATTTTATCTGAAAGTTGGTGTTGAGGGCTTTGAAACTATTGGGTTGGCACGAAAGTAATGAGACACTTTGTTCTTACTTTTTAAATTCTAACATTTTCATTTAAAAAAAATTCAATCAATTAAATACTCACCATGAACATCTGTGACTTCTTGCCAACATATAGGCAAGGACTGGATGCCTATTGTCCAGAACTTAGCTCTTAGATCTTTTTTCAATTTTCTAGAATGTCTCATTACTTTCGTGCCAACCCAATATATACGATATATTGGGATACTCAATTTTATTAGTTCCAAAGTTAAAGTTACTTCTGCACCGTTCGAGTATCGTCGTCGACCTTCGTTGTTTAAAATTGGTTGGGAAGTTTATTTTTGGCGTTTTAGAGTCTCAAGGACCCTGGCGAACCTTATATAACTTGTGGTGGTTCACCAGGATCTTAGGGACCTCATTTAACATGCTCTATATCCATTTAAAATAGTTCAGCTCTCTAACAGTGAAAGAATTTTCAAAATTGGTTGGGTAGTTTGTTTTTAGCGCTTTTGCGTCCCAAGGACTCTAGCAAACCTCATACGGATAGTTGATTTTCTGTGTTTTTGGGCCCGCAGGATCCTGGTGGACCTCATGTAACATTGCCTGTATCCATTTAAAGTTGCTTATTTTTATAACAGTGAAAAAATTTTCAAAATGGGTTCAGTACTTTCCGATTGTTTTTTTCAGTCATGCAAACATGTATTAACGTAACGTAAATATAACGTTTCACTTAAAAATCGTTTTTGTGTAAAATCTAGTAAAAAAATTACATGACCCATTCTTCAAAATCGTGTTAATTTTTTTTTCAAAAGATGATACAGACACATATGGTCACACGTAATGATAAAGGAAAGATACACATTTTCAACAAATATACATTGTACATTATCATGATTTTGTAGTTTCCTTTTTTTTTTTTAATTTGGAAATTGAAACAGAAATATATATAATATCTCATTACATTGACAAGGATAGCATTAGCAATATACAATAATTCACTTACATTAGAAAAATCATTAAAAAAGTATATAATTCGGAAAATTTGAATTCTAAATGCTAACTTACCTATACCAATACCAGTACCTATATAAATTTTGGTGAACAAATTTCTATTATAGTCCCGGGCTTAAGTCTTACCATGAGTGTGGCCGTAATAGCTGAATTTTCATTCTGGAAATTCACTAAAATTCTTGCAGGTAGTCTGAAGGTAGTCAAAAAATTAATTCCAGTCTTATTCTTAAAGATTTGGCCGAACATATAATATTACTAGCTTCGAAAACTTCAGTTTTGCCCTCATGGAGAAAACTTCTCTACGAGTCCTAAAAAAAAATCTACCCACTCAAAATGCACAGCTGGTTATTTTAGTATGATACTGAATTATATCGATACTAACTACTCAAACTGAGAAATTGTGTACCTATATAGTGATAATAATAAGTAGTTTAAGAAACCGGGACAAATATGAAATAGCTGTACCGACAGAATTTATCGGACACCGGAACAAAAGAGTTAAAATCGAGAGGTATGGACACTGAAATGTCGAGCCGAGGAGCAATTAATTAACTAATCGATTAAAGTTGTAAATCAATTTCCGTGTCACTTATTTTTAAAACATCATATCGTTTAAGACGACGATAATATTTTGACGATAGGGGTTGATTAATTTTTTTGAGAAGCTGAGCCTCCTTTGTGTCTTGAAGTAACGTTTGGTATCGTTCGTTACTAATGAAAAAACTGCGATTGGTATTTATCTTTATAAACTCATCCAATTCATCATACAATACATTCTTTTTATTAGCCATGATTGGAGCACTGATGTTTACGTTTGGAAATAACAATCAACAATGACTACAAATTCAACGGTATTTGATTGCAATGAGCCAGTTGACAAATAACAACCTGTCCGTTCTGTCACATTTGCATCAGCTAACGGTCTAGAACACGTTGTGGCTTTTTTAAATGACCACGTCGCATTGTAGTCAAATCTTATAAAAGCCACGACACGAATTTCGTGTTGTGGTCTTTTTGAGTTAGCCACAACGCGTTGTGGCTGTTTTTATAAGTACCACAGCACGAATTTCGTGTTGTGGCTGATTTTAAATAACCACAACGCGTTGTGGTCAATTTTTTCGCTCAATGAGCGATTTCGATCTTTGAGCGTAACAGATATATATTTGTAAATATTGTTCATAGTATAAAGGTATAGAATACATAACTCAAGTCTTTAGTAGAGGCATCTCTTGAAATTCCTAATAATTAATATAAACGTTCCTACATATTAAATACCGAACTGAAGTTCTAAATTAAATTTGATTTGACCTTCAAACGAGATTATCGAATTTAAAATACTGGACTCACTCGAATTGGAAATTCTAGTGTTTGTTGGAACATACCTACAGTTTGGGAAACGCTAGTCTAGAGTTAGACAATAGGGTACTTGACTGAAGTTACAAAAATATTCTAAAAGCATTGTTTTTCCATATCAGTTAAGTAATTTTTTTATTTTCGACAGATTCTGTAAAAAATCATCAAAAAAATAACCCTACAATTTTAAATGAGAAAAACGCGGGAAAAACACCTCACTATAGTGACGTCACAGTTTGAAGCAACCATGTCCCTGTCACTCTCCATTTAGTCTATTATAAAAAAATGGACCGTTTTCTGACGTCGCTGTAACTAATATACCAGATGGCGTTGATTTACTAGGGGATAAAATTAGAGTCGAGACATGAGGTTTAATAGTTCGCTATTTTTCATCTAAAATAAATTGGAAATAAATTAAATATTTAAAAAAATACTTTAATTCAACCTAGAAAGATTAATTAACACTATGAGGCCCGAGCACTTTCATAGTAAACTTCCCCAGAAGCCGGCTATATTTAAAAAAAAAGTAAACAAATAGGTACATAAAATACATAAAATGATTCAAACACTGAATAGATTCAACACAGTTCAACATGTAAATATGTGTAAAACTGTAAACGCTGTAAACATACGTACATACTACATATACACTGACATTCAAATCAATTTTATTTAAAAATATAAATTATGTATTTTTTGTTTATCTTAAAATTTTTTATACATAGAAACCAAAAGAGTAGTGTGTGTTGGTATGTATTTGTATGAGTAGGAACACATCCGTATGATGAATAATAAATTGATAAAAATCACACGCATAATGCGTAACCAACTAATTAATTAATCATTGATCGCGGTCGGCCTCTGGGGATATTTTGTTTGGTTTCGGATGCCGAAGCCGTGGGACTGAAAGTGTTAAATTAAAAAATTTTAATTCTTCGTTAACACATAACTTGGTGACGATGCTTTTGTGCTCAATCATATGGTAATTAATTTTGACATCTATTTGATGAAAAATGCTCACATGTCCCAACTCTATTTAGTATACCCTCTATACCATTAGCGCCACGTAGCAAACGTAGCAAACTGTGACATGAAAAGGTCCGTTCTTGAAAATTACACTATTTACGCTTCCGTAGTCAGAATAAAAACGGTTTTATTTGACACCCACTGGCCAAATATGGATCATTTTTTCATTTTTTGTTTTCATTTAACGTGGCTGAATAAAATGCTCAATAGCATCTATTTAAAATACCTATAAAATGAAAAAATGATTTTCAGAAATGTTTTTTACAATACTAAATATGAATTATATTTGTTGAATATATTTACGGTAAAAAATGAAAAATATAATAGGTTGTATATAGCCATTTTACATTGTATACACATTTAAAATGAAATTATTTTAGATGATTCCCAGCCCTGGTATTTAAATTAGATATTTACATTTTTAAATTTGAAAATTTATTCTAAATAGAAAATTCATTCGCCAAAGAATAATATTTTTTGGTTAATAAGATGATAAGATTGATTGCAAAAATAATTATTGTTTTGTTAATTACCGTTAAATTATATTTATTTATCAATTCTGAAAAATGGATAGAAGTAAACAAACAGTTAAACGAATGAAAACAGTAGATTTAAAAAGTATTGCACATATTAAGCGTGTTGAAAGTGTAAATTGTGAAAAAATGTCTGTGAGTTCACCAGAACAATGTATAGTTAAAAATGCCGAAACATTATTAGAGTAATTATGTATTTAGCTGTAACAAGCTTTTTTTACAAGAAATTTCTTGAATTACTGATATGATATTAATACGTCTTGGTATTATAAATTATCTAATAATATTTTTAATATCTATTTTTTAGGACCATCATTCAGCTAGAAAAGGCTAAATGTTTACTTCGTCTCCAATTAATTTGTTTTACAATAACAAACCGTATAAGAAATTTAAAAGGAAAATAATAAAAGAAATAAAAGAAAACTGAAGAACCTAAAATACAGTCAATACAGTTTAAGCAGATTCATATTTACGAGTATAGATGACACTTATAGTACTACTTTTCTATATACTTTTCTAATAATTTTTAATAATTTAGTTTTCTAAAATTGACATCTGAATAAAAAATATTTTAAATCCGTTAAAATGACATTGAAATAAAAATTTGTTACTTATAATTTATAATTTTAACCGTTACGTTTAATAAACTAATAATGCTCAGAAATAATACTTTATCAGTTTTTTTTTTTTTCAAAAAGTTGCTTTAACTATTATTGACGGATAATTCTAACCTCAAAAAAATTAAATGAAAATGAATGTCGAAGAAAATCGTTTACGTACGTTCGATAATTGGCCAGCAAACAGTGTAATTGAGCCTGCAAGGATTGCAAAGGGGGGATTTTTCTCCACTGGGCAAAATTTCGAGGTTGAGTGTTTTGCGTGCGGTGGTAAAATTAGTGATTGGAATTATGGAGATCAAGTTATGACCCGTCATCGAATATTGAATGCTCAATGTCCTTTTGTATTAAGTCCATCAACATCGGGAAATGTACCTTTAACTCCGGCAGCCACTACGTCCACATCAAATGTGGATTCACGAGCTCCTACACAATTAAATACACAAGATATGAGTATTGAAGCAAATCGTTTATTAACTTTTGCTAATTGGCAATTTTCAAACATAGTATCCCCTGAAAGTCTAGCTAAAGCTGGTTTTTATTATATAAATGATGATGATCGAGTCAAATGTTTCAAATGTAAGGGATTAGTTGGTCGCTGGGAGATTGGAGACCAACCTTTGGAAGAACATAAGAGACTGTTTCCTAACTGCGAATTCGTTAGGCAGGGGTCAAGAACAGGTGAGATTAATTCTTAAGAGAGACAACAACATTATAAATTTATTATTCTAAAATTTTCAGAGGATAAAAATTTAAATTCTACATCATATAATGAGCGAGTGATGTCCCAAAATAATCTACAAGAGTTAGGAATTCAAGTGCATAAGACTCCACATCAAGCGAAGTATGCTACGTTTGAATCGCGTTTACGAAGCTTTGAAGGATGGCCCGAGGAATTAGTCCAGACACCTGAAGCTTTAGCAGAAGCGGGCTTTTATTATACTGGATCAAATGATCAAGTTAGATGTTTCCATTGCGATGGTGGATTACGTCGGTGGGATCCTCAAGATGAGCCGTGGAAAGAGCACGCTAGATGTTTTCCTCATTGTAGTTTCCTTCTGCTTGTAAAGGGGCAAGCTTTTGTTAATGAATGTGCCGAAATAAATGCGAGTTCTGATTCTATTGTAAGTCTGGAGTATTATTAAATCTATAATTCTTGATTTTAATTAAAATTTTGTGCCAGGTTGATGGAAATGTGGATCGACGAATACGTACGGAACCATTCGATCGACTTCGTGTTATATCGGACCAAGAATTACAACGTTTAATGGATTCCCCGGAAGCTAGAGCAGCATTGGGAGTGGGACTTCATGTGGGAAGAATAAAACAAGCAATAAAATATAAAGTAGAACACACAGGAACATCATTTGCAACCGCAGACGCTCTAATTGAAGCTGCACTCAATATTCAATTAGAGGAACCTACCTCGCTACAAGAAGATGAAGATGAATTACGTAATCCAACAGTTATTGGAGAAGTTTGTCGTTTAATTACTCAACGTACTGAAAGTTATACTAACAGAAACAATAGTGATTTAGTCACGAAAAGCCAAAATATTGCCATATCTAATCAGGAAACTGTAGAGAAGTCTTCTGATAAAAGTGAAAAAACGTTAAGCTTAGAAGAAGAAAATCGCCGATTAAAGGAAGCAAGATTATGTAAAATTTGTTTGGATGCTGAAGTAGGAATAGTTTTTCTCCCGTGTGGCCACCTAACTACCTGTATAAATTGTGCACCAAACTTAAAAGATTGTCCTGTCTGTAGATCCTTAATAAAAGCGTATGTTAGAACTTTCTTATCTTAATTTGTTTTTAACTGTTAAGTAGGTTTTAATAAATTATTACTTTTGTTTAAATTGTTTTTGTTTTTATTTTCTAATAAAGTTTCCCACCCTACTGTTTTGATAAATTAGTGTTTATTTACTTCAGTTATAAGGGCTGTATGCAGTATAATGCAATATTAACGGGCGAGTCGTTAACTTTCGAGGCCCCAGGCTGACACTGTATAAGGGCTTGGAATGATAATAATTATAAACTCTGTAGGTATAATTTATTTGAACAAACTTTAAAAAAAAATATTGAACTTAAGGTAGATACCTCGACATTCAACTTTTCGACAGAATGGTTTCAAATGTTAACAGTATAAAGAAGAATACTGTATCTAATTGTCCTTGTAATTTGGGAAAGATTGATCGCTTCTGAGTTAAGATAATTAGGGTTAAAGTTTGTATCTACTCCATGTATTAGATCTCAAAATTTTGACTACGTACCCTTATTTTGTATTTAACAATATAATGACTCGACAGAATTCAATAAAAAGCTAGGGGAAGAAAGATTAATAAGTTCTGAATGTAAAGAAAAAATTTAATTATTTGTTGATCGTTTTGAATTGAAGATATCATCAGAGAAATTATAGTATTTTAATAAATACACCAATTTCAAGCAACTGAACCGAAGCAGTCTGGTAACCCTGTATATTAAATAACTGGTTTATTCGTATTTACTTGTATACAGTATAATATACAGTGTAAACTCTATATAGTGAATTTCTATTTAACGAAAAACTCCTTAAAACCTAGAAATTGCTAAGGTTTGTTAGGTTTACATTTACATATATTGAAACATTCTTTATAACGTAACAGCCACTCTCAATAGCGAAAAATACGTCATTATTTAAACCCCAGTAAAATTTTATTTCATTGACCTTCAAACAATAGTGATACAGAGTCGTAAATATTTCGTCGATACGCACAAAGGCATTCTTAGAAATCTGTTTATTTGTTTGTTGCAATTGCGTAGCACGTGTTTTTACCTACTGTACTTCCGTACTATTGTCTTATTGCTGTCTTTACCTTATCATATTCTTAGTTGCTTTCAAACTGTTTAACTGTAAACATGGCGAGTAAAAGAACAAGTTAACAAATTATAACTATATTATGTAAATTTTCTTCACTTAATTCAGTTAAAATTAAAACCACTTACTAAATTCGTAAATTGTATTTGTAAAATTATATTGTTTTCTTTTACTCTCCATATAACGAAAACTCTTTATAACGTAATAAAATACCCGGTCCCTTCAATTTCATTATATGGAGTTTACACTGTAATATGTATGTTACACAAAATACTATCATGTATTGAAAATTATATACGTATTAATAGTCCAGTAGCACTAATTTTGATCCCTATCTCACTAAACATTAATTTTACAATAGATATAAAATTTTTTTAAAAAGAGATTCTTGTAGGGATTGCCGAGGAAAACATTTGTGCAAAATGTTAACTCCCGGAAATGTTTTTTTATATTGTTTAAACAATATTGAAAATTCATGAATAGCGTTTTTTGACCTTTCACCGCTTACGTAGCGAAAACGGTAATAGATACATTAAAAAGTGTAAAGACCTTTTTTGTAGAAAATCGAATTCTCTACAAAAAAGTCCGAGAGAGCACCTGTCTATCTTGTACAGGTAAGAAAATAAAGCGCTCCAAACGCATATCCATATCACTTAATATGTTTGTTGGGTAAATCACAATGATGCCAGAGTATTTATAATAAAAAAACTTTGATAGTATAAGTGTGTATACACAGGCTGTTTGAAAGTATGCATATACATGTTGGTATGAAAACTAGTACGTATCAACATCTATCCACTAATACAGACAATAATGACATAAAGTAATTTTGGTTTACAATTTTTTCTACTAGCATGTCATAAGGTACCACCTTAAAGTTTATACGGACACTCTAAGTTTACTGGTTAAGTGACTACTTACCGTTTACTTTTGTTATTATGCTAAATACTTTTTTTCTTTGACCCGTATTTTTAAGTCAACCGTAATTTTCTTATTATTGTCATTATAAAACATTTCATAATAACTACACTAAAATGTTGTGTTTTAAAATTTAATAAAAATATTAAATTTATTAAATTTATTTATAGTTATTATTGTATATTTAATATTGTATATTAATTGACCACGGCAAGTAAAAAGTTAGAGTAATAAAATTTTAAAAAAATATGATTGGTCAAAAGATATGACAAGGATAAAAAAATAACTATTACAATTAAAATTCAATTTAGTTATCTCTCTCGCACAAAAACTTGTCAACTCAAGTCGGATTTATACAGCTAAGGCCGCTATTACATTGTCATAGATATATGTCAAAGATCTTTGATCAAATCTATGATCAAATATTAAGAAGTATCTTTAACTATGGTTACAAAAATATTATATTATAAAAGTTAGCCTTCCAGTTCAAAATAAGGTATGTACATTCCGACTCTGTTAGGGATCATTTTGTCTGAAATATAGTAAGTATATACTTTTTATGAAATAATTTTTTCGTATTTTATGATATATTTTATGAAAAATTTGTTACTAAAACTTAACACGTTTTCCTAGAAACTACATTTTTTCGACTGGTGGGCATTAGAGACGAAATTCGAATAACCGGGCTATAATTTTAACACGTCGTTCTACATACTGGTGGTTATCGTTCGAACTAGAATCATTTATTTTTAATAATAATTTCTTTTTTCTTAATTTTCAATAAAAAATCACACTTTTGAAAATTTTCTTTTTAAAAATCCGCTATTTTGTTATTTATTAATATAAATTTTTAATCCTAGTTCGGACAATAGAGGAAAATCTATGAAACAAGAATATGGTTGATTTTTTAATTTTAGGTCATAAAAAATGTAGATGTACAACCCACCACCCACTCATGTTTTTTTGAGGAGTTCACTTTGACCCAAAAAACATAAACGAAGCACTGTAAAACTGAGTAAGAAAAAATTTTTTGTCTTACAGTCTCACAATAAGATGCAAACGGAAACATAAGGTAACGGGCCTAGTTTCTGACCTTTTAAGAGTGACGGCTGAGGTTAAACGACAGTAATAAATATAAGTTTAAACTTAAGAGACAATTATTAATTTTATCAACTAGTTTATGGCTTTCAAAATAAAGTCATACAAGTAAAATAATTATTTGAATTGAATTAATAATTTAAATTAATGTTTTAAAAATTGACAAAAAGGACCCAGTTTCTGACCTTCAAAATTTCTCATGTGACAGTTTTTGACCCTGACAGTGGCCTAGTTTCTGATCCTTAAATTTAAAAATACAGTTTTTTAAAATTTAATTTATAAATATTTTTTTATTGATAAAAATGAATGTTTAATGTTATATACGTTATGAAAAATAACAAAAACTAATCGAAGATAACTATAAATAACAAAATAACTAACAAAGACTGGTTAGAATTTAATTGGGCCATACCACTTTAGAAGTGAGCCTAGTAATTGACCCTCATATTTCAATAATAAAAATCATTCTAAGGTATTTTATAAATATTTTAAAATAAATTTTAAACAAATATTAACCTGCTCATATATTTTTAATTAAGTTTTCATACTTACATGATGAATATTGCACAGATCAAAATGAGTACTTTGTAACATAAACTGTTAGGAAACTACCAAAAAAATAGTTTTTACACACATTTTAAACTTAAAATTTTTTTTTATTTAGTTAATATATTCTAAACTTTTTAAATTGCTGTTCATTAGACACAGAATAGATTACTTTAAATTAAGAATTTATTTTTTTTTCTTATTTAAAATATAGTTTTTTTATTAATTTATAACAAAGTTGAAAAGTTCAGAAACTGGGCCAGGGTCAATTACCGGGTCTTTTACCTTATAAAAAAGCTGAAAAGATTGTATTTTATTTTGATATAGAAAAAAATCCTGAAATAAGCTTAAAACTTAACACGTCATATAGGAGTACCGCCTTAGAAGTACATAGCACTCTCCCATAACGCACGCTCCCATTTAACAATTACGTCGCACAGAAGGTGTGTATAATAGCGCCCCTTCGTGTTTTAAAACGAATATGTTTGAATGTGTCAGAGCCTAAGCAATAGTTTATAACAGTAAATCATGCAAATATATAAATCAGAAACATTGACGCCCATAACCGTTGACTTTCTCATTTAACAATTTTGCCCCAGTGGATTGCGTAATGGGAGAGTCCTATGTATATCAAAGTTTTATGGGAAATATGTACCATGTTAGATATTAAGCAAAATAAAATATCAATGTTAACCATGGTTGAAGCATTAGGAAAAAAAAATTGTTTATTCAAGAAAAAATTAATTAGAAGGTTTACGTAAATCCACTTAAATTTAAACAACTTTTTTTCGGTTGCTTTAATAATAACTTCGCTGCTATAAAAATTATAAACCCATTTAAATTAGGTAGAATAGGTGTTAAATTTATTTTGATGGTATGTATTCGAAAAAGATGATTTAGATTTGAGTCCTCCAAAATTTAATCTTACGTAGATTAAACTCATGTAAATTTTAATTCATTTTTTCTCGGGAGGGGGCGCATTGACGTAAGAAGATTTACAAAATACTTTGACATCGTTAATGTACATCTAAAATGTTATTTATTTTGATATTCTTATAAATAAGTCAAAATTTTTCAATTTAATGGGTCATGAACGTTTAACAATACAAACAAAAATGAGAAAGATGATAAAGTGTGTAACTGTGTACCTAATAATAGACTAGGTGTTATTGATGTGAACTTCCTGCGTACTTTAACTTCCTCTAGGTAATTAAAAATACTTTTATATTTTATACTTTTATTATTTATAATTAGGCGTATTCATTAAGCAGGTGCATATGTGTTGTTACTACACTGTGGTAATGAAATATATACTAGGGATGTTATGGATATGAAACTTCGGACACGGATTCGAATACGGATATTTTAAAACATGTTTTTCGGTTTCGGTTTCGGTTACGGATATATAATAATATCGGATAATGTTTCGGATACGGTTACGGTTACGGATAATTGCTTTTAATGAACATTTTTTTTAGGAAAACAGGGAAAATTGTACCGAAAAAAGTGAATGCCAAACACGAGCCAACAAAACTCTATCAAAAGAAGCACATGCAGCAAAAATTTTCTTCAATTTAACTCAGTTTTCCAATGGTAGTTGTCTATTATGATCCGAAACAAATCCGAAACTTTTATTTTCGAATATGGTTTCGGTTATGGATAATTAATTAGTTCGGATATCCGGTAGTTTCGGTTACGGTTACGGATATCCATAACATCCCTAATATGTATAAGGTGACCACACGACCCTATTTTGGCGCTTTGGACGCGTGATGCGTCCCGCTGATTTTTAAAAATGTCCCGCTTTTATGTCTGTATTTCTTGTTTTTAACCGACTTGAAAAAAGAGGAGGTTCTCAATTCAACCCGTATGTTTTTTTTTTTTCTTTTTATGTATGTACACTGATTTCTCCCACATTTCTGGGCCAATTTACGCCATTCTTTTTTTGGTTAGTAAATAAAGCTCTCCAGGTGGTCCCATAAAAATTTTATTAACATTGGTTGAGTAATTTTTTAACCAACTTCAATAATATGAATAATTATGGAAATTTTAAAATTTGTATATGCAAAATTATTTACTTAAAAACTATAGTAACTAATTTTTA